>JAJPUD010008477.1:0-88778 GCA_023553655.1 Myrmecobius fasciatus | reverse complement strand
TACTATATGCCAGATACTATGAGACTAGAGATATCAATACAAAAGCAAAGTAGTCGTTTGAGCCCAAAGAGGTTATATTCTAATTATGAAGCACAACTTCAATAGGGGATCTGGGAAGTCCCAGGGACAAAGAATAGAATTTTAGGGCAATTGATATCTTCATTCTGGGAATGGTAGTGTTGATTGGATTATTATTCCTAAAGCATGAGGTGAAATTGAGAAATAGGGGATAAGATACCTTGTGCAGTGACATTGCATGAAGATGACCAGAGTGCAGCAGCTTGACGGACTTGGTTCAAGCTAGATATGGGAACTCTCATAAAAGTCAAGAGGTAGAAAGCTGCACTGTCTAATATGGGGAAGACATTGAGATGGGAAAGAAATGACCTCAACTCCTTGGATGAGCTACATCATGTCCTGCAGCCTTTCCAGCAGACGAGAGAGGTAGATGAAAAGAGAATTCTCTGAATATTATTACCTAAATGTTGATCTGAGGTTTGCTATAGAAAATAAAATGGGTTCTCTGTTGTATAGAGGGACATGTCATTTTTCCATGCCCACATTTATGCAGGGAATATGAATATAGAACAGGATTGGATTCCTCTCTGAGTAGGTTGAGGCAGCTCTTGCTAGACTGGGGACAAGATAATCACTGCTGCTCTAAGAATTTTGAAGAGTTTTTGCTTTGACTGCATGGCCCTGAAGTTTCTCTTTGAAACAGGTGTTTAGAGACTTGGGGAAAGGGGAAATCCAAGTCCATATTGTCTGTATAAATGAATAGGGCAGCAAGAAAAGGTTTGCTCAATTGAATATGTTGCTGAGGGACTGTTGAAGAGATTCATGTGACCATGAATTTATTTGGGCATCCAACTCACCAACATTGGGAAGGGTATGAATAAGCTCCAGAAGATGATAGAATGATAGTTCCTCTCACTGCAACTCAAGGTCTGAGCCCTGAGATTCAAGCCAGGCTGAATTACGGAGGAGTCTTTGGTGACAGCCCCATACTAGAATACTAGGCCACAGAGATGAAAGCACTCTTACAGGTCACTAAGTCTGACCCTTTTATTTTCCAGATGAGGTAACTGAGATCTAGGCTTGCTCATAATCACACACAGAGAAAGTGTCAAGAGTCTGCAGAGGAGCCTGTTTCCAAATTCTGATCTTCCTCTGTCATACCTAGCTGTCTCCCTAGAAAAATATTATATTTCTGTTGTTTATTAACCAGGTAGTTCTACTGTTTTGTGAACCTGCCTGCTAGAAGAGATAGCAGAAGGAATCATGATCTACGTTTTTCTAGAGACTGAAATGTAGGCAACTGTTGAATTATTTTTAAGAAGTTGAGATTTTGATCCTTTGGTTACCCTGGTATAAAACACCAGAAAGGAAAGAAAAATACAAGCAGCCCTTGAAATAGAAACAGCACTCATTAGAATAGGCTATGTCAACATTGATCCATACCAACAAAAATGAAGAAAAGAGTCAGTAGGATACATTAGGACTATAATTCCATAGCAACAGAGATGGTGCATTCTAGTTCTACTCTCAGTCCCACCAAGATAGGGGACATAAAACTGAACAAAAGATGTGTCCCTGGGCATATTCAAAGGATTAAACATGAGTTCAAAAGATCCAAAAGGATGTAATTAAACATTCAAATGAGCCACAATAGTGACACCTTGACTGTCAAGGAGAAAAGTGAACCAAATAAGTACTTATAAGCTGGTAGAAAAACATGAAGGAGCCTAATTTCCATCCATATAAATGTATAGTGATTTAAGAATGTCATTTGGTTGATAGAGCACCAGCTCTGAAGTTAGGAGGACCTGAGTTCAAATGTGACCTCAGGCACTTAACACTTTCTAGCTGTGTGACCCTGGGCAAGTCACTTAACCCTAATTGCCTCAGGGGGAAAAGAATGTCATTTGACCAATGCTGTGAATATATGAAAGCTAAGATAGACTTAAGTCTTTGCTTCAGTCAACAATAAAAATGCTCCAAACATTATTTAAAAATTTTTTTTTCTGAACCTAATTACCAAAAAGAGAGGGCATTTTCTTTTTTTCTTCTTTTTATCTTTTTTTTTTCCCTTTTTTTGCTGAGGCAATTGGGGTTGAGTGACTTGCCCAAGGTTACACAGGGAATGTTAAGTGTCTGAGACCAGATTTGAACTCAGGTCCTCCTGACTTCAGAGCTGGTGCTAAGAGAGGGCATTTTCAAACACACAGTAAAAATAGAGTTGGGTATGAAGCCATGGATTTCTATTGGGTACATATCGCTTTTAAAAAATACATAATAAATTAAACAAGTTACATTGAAAAATTTCCTATTTAGCAGTCTTCTCCTTTGAACTTCATTCTGTTTCTTTTAAAAACATATATTGATGACCCTTTTTTCTATTATTCTAACTTCCTCCATTCTAATAGTACTTAATATTATTTAAAAAGAGAAAAAAAGCTTTTGTATTTCATAAACAAATTCAAGAAAAATCATTCCTCCAACTTCGCATACTCTTCTCACATATCCCAGTTATAGGAAATTGCAAGTTCCACCTCTTCCTTATTTCTACAAAAATATATGGCTTTTAGTTTCTATTTTCTTTAATAAAATGAAGAACAGAATTAGTTCACCCCTAGGTCCTTTGGTAGCTGTGTGTGCATCTGTGTGTCTGGGTATGGGTATAATGCCAAATATGCATTCCATGAAAATATTAAGGATCTGAAGAAATATTGGTTTATTCTCTCCCTATAAGAATGTTACCATTATATCAGTCTCCATAGCTGTCTCCAGAAATATATGCCTCTTTCTGCACTTTGATTCCACCATTTTTATGTCAGAGTGTAGACAGTAGATATTATATATGATTATAAAAATTTTTGAGACATGGTTGATCAGGAATTGATCAAACTTCTTACTTTCAAAGTTGGTTTTCTTTGCATTGTTGTTTTCTTTGTAGAAACTGTACTGGTTCTGTTCACTTCACTCCCCATCAGTTCATGGTACGAAAGATTATCTGTAGAAAAATATCTTTTTATCATTTCTTGTGATGTAATAGAATTCTATTGTATTTGCAAGACACGTTTTTTCAACCATTACCAAATTGATTGGATCTTCCTTATAAATGATTTCTTTTCCTTCTTTTTTTCTGCTCCATTAATGCCTGTTCAGGATCAAGAAGTTTGATTTGCTTGCAACCATTTCCCATTTCCTAAATCCCAAGGCATATGGTTATATGGTCCAATGAGCATTTTTGCACACATGGTTCTTTTCCCTTTTTTAATGATCTCTTTACAATGCAGGTCCAGTAAAGACATTGCTGGGTCAAAGGGTATGCACATTTTAATAGCTCTTTGGGCATAGTTCCAAATTGCACTCCAGAATGGCTGGCTCAGTTCACAACTCCATCAACAATGTATTAGTGTTCCAGTTTTCCCACATCCCTCCAACATTTATCATTATCTTTTCCTGTCATCTTAGCCAATCTGAAAGGTGTGTAGTGGTACCTCAGCATTGTCTTAATTTACATTTTTCTAATCAATAAGGATTTAGAGCATTTTTTACATGACTAGAAATGGTTTTAATTTCTTCAGCTTAAAAATTTTCTGTTCATATCCTTTGACCATTTATCAATTGAAGAGTAAGCTAAATTATTTGTGTATATTCTATTATCATTTACCTGTTTCCAATAAATGTGTGATTTTCTGTAATGCTTGCCTCCCTACTCATTCCTCCAACTTCGCATACTCTTCTCACATAACCCAGTTATAGGAAATTGAAAGTTCCACCTCTTCCTTATTTCTACAAAAATATATGGCTTTTAGTTTCTATTTTCTTTAATGAAATGAAGAACAGAATTAGTTCACCCCTAGGTCCTTTGGTAGCTGTGTGTGCATCTGTGTATCTGGGTATGGATACAATGCCAAATATGCATTCCATGAAAATATTAAGGATCTGAAGAAATATTGGTTTATTCTCTCCCCATAAGAATGTTACCATTATATCACCATGCAGTTCTTTCTAGTTGTTTAACTATATTTATCTTTCAAGGTTTCACTTTATCTTTGTATTTGTATTCCAAAATATCAAACCAATCCTGGAAATTTTATGAGAAATTCCTGATAATCCTTTTCTATATTAAATGTCTACTTTTCAACTATAACATTATTCTCAGAATTTCAGGGAAAGTAATTAATGATTGTAATTCCTTTTGGAATATTCAATCCAATATTTCTCATTTTGTATTAACAGTTGACAGGTTTTGTGTAATGCTAAGTATAGATGCTAAGTACTTGAAGTCTTTTCTGGATAATTACTTAATTTTTTCCTAGATACAGAAGCTGTGGTTTTTGATTATGATATTCCTGATACTTTTCCTTTTGGGGTCATCATGGATCTTTCATTTTTCTCTCTGGTTCTATTGTATTGAACAATTTTCATCTATGATTTCTTGAAATATAATGTTCATATGTTTTTAAAGTCATGAATTTCAAGGAGCCCAACTTTTTATTCATTCATTTATTATTGTTTTTTATTAATTAAAACTTTTTATTTACAAAACATATGCATAGGTAATTTTTCAACATTGATCCTTGCAAAGCCTTCTGTGCCAAGCTACTCCCTTTACCCCCCACTCTCTCCCCTAGATGGCAGGTAGTCCAAAACATGTTAAATATGTTAAAATATATGTTAAATCCAATATATGTACATATTTTATACAGTTATCTTGCTGCATAAGAAGAATCAGATCAAGAAGGAAGGAAAAAAAACCTGAGAGAAACCAAAATGCAAGCAAACAACAATAGAAAGAGTGAGAATGCTATATTGTAGTCCACACTTAGTTCTCATGGTCATCTCTCTGGATGTAGATGGATCTCTTCATCACTGAACAATTGGAACTGATTTGAATCTCATTGTTGAAGAGAGCCATGTCCATCAGAATTGATCATTGTATAGTCTTGTAGTTGCCACGTATAATGATCTTCTGGTTCTCTCATTTCACTTAGCATCAGTTGATGTAAATCTCTCCAAGACTTTCCAAAATCATCCTGCTGATCATTTCTTATATAATGATAATATTCCATAAAATTCAGATACCATAACTTATTCAGCCATTCTCCAACTAATGGGCATCCACTCATTTTCCAGTTTCTTGACCCTACAAAAAGGGCTGCCATAAATATTTTTGCATCTGTGGGTCCCTTTCCCTCCTTTAAGATCTCTTTAGGATATAAGCCCAGTAGAAACACTGCTAGGTCAAAGGGTATGTACAGTTTGATAATTTTTTGAGCATAGTTCCAAATTGCTCTCCAGAATGGTTGAATCTGTTCACAGTTCCACCAACAATGTATGTGCCCCGGTTTTCCCACATCCCCTCCAACATTCTTCCTTATCTTTTCCTATCATGTTAGCCAATCTGGGAGGTGTGTAATGATATCTCAGAGTTGTCTTAATTTGCATTTCTCTGATCAATAGTGATTTGGAGCATCTTTTCATATGGTGAAACTACAAATAGTAGCCTGTTCCAAGTTATCTCCTCCTTCCCCCCACTCTCTCCCCTAGATGGCAGGTAGTCCAACATATGTTAAATATGTTCAAATGTTAACATGTTAAATATGTTAAATCCAATATATGTATATATATATTTATACAGTTATCTTGCTGCATAAGAAAAATCAGATCAAGATAGAAGGAAAAAACTGAGAGAAACCAAAATGCAAGCAAACAACAGAAAGAGTAAGAATGCTATGTTGTAGTCCACACTTAATTCCCATGGTCTTCTTCATCTGAAAATTATTTATTCCTATCCTTTTACCATTTAAAGGAGTCAATTTTTTTAAATGTCTGAGTCGGGGCAAAGAATTTGGGAAAATGATGCAGTAGGTCAGAAAATTCTAAGCTCTCCAGATTTCTTCCACAAATAAGATTCTTCATCTTCACTGAAACACTGACCAGTAGTTATGAGAGCAAAAAATAATTAAAAAATATTAAGAATGAAAAAAGAAGAGAATGTGAAACATCATATAAATAACAGATCTAGAAAACATATCAAAAAGAGAAAATATCACAATAATTGGACTACTTAAAAGCTAAGACCCCCCCAAAAAAAGAACCTTGACACAAGAAACAATCAAAGAAAATTGCCCTGACTTGATATTTCAATAGAGGAATGTAGAAGTAGAAAAATCCACCCATTACTACCTCAACATGATCCTACAAGGAAATCACATAGGAATATCATTGCTAAATTTCAAAAACCCCCATTTTGCAAGCAACAGCAATAACAATAACAACAACACTATTTAAATATGCTGGAGCTACAATAAGAATTACACATCTATCAGCAACTCCAACAAATGATACAGGTCCTAGAACACTATAAATTGACAATCAAAAGAACTAAGAATGTGGCCAAAATATTATATCCAACTAAATTAAGGATAATATTGATGAAAAAATGGACATTCAGTGAACTGTTAGATTTTCAGGGTTTTGTTGCAAACAAACCTGAACTCAATAGAAAATTTAACATATAAAAGCCAAATCAAAGACTAATTTCAAGGGACTCAATAAGAACAAATTGTTTTATATGTGAAAATGTAAACCACATATTTCAGACTGACATTGGGTAGTCTAAAAGGCAAGATTGGAGTAGGACTGCGTATGATATGACTTTATTAAGTAAAACTGTCTAGGAAAAGATAAAAATAGTAATTTTGCTATGCAAATGAGGTGCAAGAGCAGGAACCAACACAAAGGAATTAAATGGGGGAAGAGGGCTGATAGTTTTAAAAACTTCAAGAATGGTTAAAGAGAGAACAAGACATACATACATATATATATATGTATATGTATGTATATACCTATATACATAATACACACTCATATATAACTATATACATACAAACACACATCCACACACCTATATATACATATACATATACACATATGCACATATACATACATTTAAAACAATATTAATATGGATGATATATAATATAGATGTTTGTCTTAATTGAATCTTTTTAAAGTTTGATTTACATATCAATGATTACTATCCCTATTTTTTCTAATAAATTATATTCCTGATCTTTGTTATTATGTTGTTGTATATACCTATTATTTCATACACACACATATACACATACATATTATGAGAGATAGAAAGAAACAAAGAGAGAGAGAGAAAGAAAAAGAGAGAGGGGGAAGATTTATGGATTTTAAGTGCAGGTTGAAACACTTTTTCCCTCCTTTCTTCATTTTTATTGCCTTATTTTTTTTTTTTTTTTTGCTTAGGCAATTGGGGTGAAGTGACTTGCCCAGGGTCACACAGCTGTTACGTGTCTGAGACCAGATTTGAACTCAGGTCCTCCTGACTTCAGGGCTGGTGCTCTATCCACTGCGCCACCTAGCTGCCCCTATTGCCTTATTTTTAATAAAATGTCTGATATGGAAATATATCTTTCATTGCTTAAAATGTATAATTGATATCATATTGCAAATAGCCTACAGCAGAACATTGAGGAGCTTGTATTGATCTGAACAGCCAGTCAGACACACTGTAACTTGACTCTAACATCGCAATGTCACTTTAGTCTTCTTCAAGAATGGAGGACAAATTGTACATATATAATATAAATCAGATTGCTTACTGTCTTTTGGTTGGGGAGAGAAGGGAGACAGAGAGAACAATTTGGAATTCAAAATCTTATAAAAATGAATATTGAAAATTCTTTACTTTAATTGAAAAAAATATATATAATATATATCATTAGGTTTTTCAAAAGTAGTCAAGTGGTAGAAAAGAGAAATTTATGCAGACAAGCAAATTGATTTTGACCCAAAGACCATGTGAAGTCAAGAAGTTGCAGTTTGACTATAGTTAGGTTTAATTTCTTCTTCAGAAAAAATGTCCATTCATATCCTTTGACCAATTGGTAGTTGGGGGTTGACTTGTATTCTTATAAATTTTACTCAGTTCTCTATATATTTGAAAAATGAGGTCAAGACTTGTAACCATCACTTACTTCTGATACCATTTGTTACTCTGTTTTTCCTGAAAGAATTTAGTCAACATCTGGGAACATTAAGCATCAAGAATTATCAGTATTCTTCCAAAAACATTTTTCTCATCTAAAACCTTATACTATGAGCAGTACATGATTTGAAGAAACAAGTGGACCTAAAAATTACAAAACATTTTATACAAAGTCCTTTTCCCATCCAAAGAGCACACCAAATCAGTAGTGTTTTAATGTAATAAAGTTTCAACTCACAGTCTTCATTTATTAAGCAACCACAATGTCTCAAGCTTTCTAGGGTCTAGGAATGAAGTAAAATAGACAATAAGTTAGCATTTATTAAGTATCTATTATATGACAACCTCTGGAGATACAAAGAAAGGCAAAGAAGTCAAAAATTAAATAGTCTTTTCAAAGAACTTATATTCTCTCAGTGAAACCAGCATGTATACGTATTATATTTTGCAGACCTGTGATTTCATGTTTGCATGTATCAATGGATATCACCATTTTCTCTCATTTTCAATTCTGGATAGTAATTCCTATGTATGAAATGTCATTTCAACCCAAAAGCCCAGTTCTAAAAAGTCATCTCTGCTTCTTAGACTAAGAAGCTTCACAATATCTTCTCCTTAAATTATTCTCATCTACATGATCAATCAGAACTAAAGAATGGAAATTAGGACAACAGAAATTCACTATGTTGTGAGCTGAATTTATTATATGGAACATGTACAAGAGAGTATTAGTTTTTTTCCTATCATTCAAAGTTGGATTTATTCAAGAAGTGTAAGAATGTTTCAGCATGAAGAAATAAATTAACTTAATCATATTTGAGGCAAAACACTCCAAACTACATTGAAATCAAATTACAAAAATGCTTTTAAAAACAAGCTTATAGTATTCAGGTTAATTATACAGCTGCTAAATGTAAAACATTTGTCTACCATGTCCCGTCCCACTCAAAATCCTTCAGTGGTTTTCTGTTGACTCTGGGAAAAAATGCAAAATCCTCAACTTGGCATTTAAATCTCTTCCTTCTATCTGCCTTCTCAGTTACTTCAGTGATGGAGTCTCCATTCCCCTCAAACTGGCAAACTGGTTCTTTCCTGAATACAATAATCCATCTCCTGCCTCCATGTATTTGCATAAATTTATTTTCCCCCAAATCTGG
The DNA here is from genome assembly GCA_023553655.1 of Myrmecobius fasciatus. Taxonomy (NCBI): domain Eukaryota; kingdom Metazoa; phylum Chordata; class Mammalia; order Dasyuromorphia; family Myrmecobiidae; genus Myrmecobius; species Myrmecobius fasciatus. The sequence continues at coordinate 79,586 of JAJPUD010008477.1, read as the reverse complement.
AAAGGACTTTGAGAGCGTTAGTCCTTTACGAGAATGAGTCATGTTAATCTAACAAGCTAGGAGCTATTTTCTAATACTCAGTAATAGACACTGCTAAGGAGGCAAATGAAGAGATTCACACATTTGTAAATTTGTAGGTTCATAAACAGATCAAGTCAGTCTGCCAGTTAAACCTATAAGTAAATAGAAAATATTGACTTACTTAGGTATTATTTCATCATGTTCCTTTGGGAGTAATCTCTTTCTGTCATTATTGATACAGGTACTTCCTGCTAGTCAGAAGTGATATCTGTGTATTAGAGAAAAGGAATTGGACCAAGAAGTTGTTTGCTGTGGGCACACAACAAAGAATAAGAGAACCATGGCTGAATTTTTGTGTGGGGGATTAAAATGTAAGAAAACTGGAAAGTTACTATAAATCTTTCCATGTTTTCTGAAATCATGCTATTTGTCATTTCTCATATTACAATAGGAGGTAATGAGGGAGAAATAGAATTTAGAACTCTAAACTTAAAAAAAGTTTAAAAATTATTTTGTCATGTTCTGTGGACCCACAAAGAGTAAGGTCAGTGTGGTTGAATCATAGTATATGTGGAGAGGAGTAAAGTGTAAGAAAACTGAAAAGTTACTGTACCATGTCTTTCTGAAATCATCCTGATTGTTGTTTCTCATATCACAATGAGAGGAAATGAGGGAGGAATGGAATTCAGAACTCAAAATTTAAAAAAAATTAAAAATTGTTTTGACATATAATAGAGGAAAATTAAATATTATATAAAAAAACAAAACTGAAAAGTTAGGAGGGGCCCTATTTTGAAGGGTTTTAGAAGCCAAAATAGAGGATTTTTATATTTAACCCTGGAAATGAGAGAACCACAAGAATTTATTGGGAGGGGTCAGGAAATTGAACAGGCAACATGGTCAGATTTAACTATATCCCTTTGGATGATAGAATGGACTCAGAAAAATTTTCTACAGGAGGAGTGGCATTTAGATTCTGGCTTGTCCAAGTCATTCAGCTTTTAAAGTATCACATTAGATATTCAAACAGGAGGTTTATAAACTGAAAAATCTAGTTTTATTTTTACCTCACTACCCACCATATTTTTACTAAGCATTACTTATCTTCACCTATGCTTCTTGAGGTGCCCCATGTGGTGCCTTTGGAATATTTGGGAAATACCCTTAATTTAGAAGATATCCAGCATATGGATAAAATCCATGATATGGAGGATATTCAGGATTTATAGGATACAGAGTATTTCCACTTGGAAGATATCCTCAAAAAAATAGTTTCTAAAAGTACAAGAATATAGCCAACATAAGATTGGGACATGCTGGTTCCTTGATATTATTGTTAATTTCTTAGCATCCTTAACTTGAAAAAAAAATAGGTATTTGCAAATGCAACAAGATTAGTACAATTGTTCACACATGACAGGGTTGTGGATCACAAACGCATTTGTCTGAGTTCTAGAATAAAACTGAGATATATATTTATACTCATCAATACAATCTCAGACAATCTCTCAATCAACTAACCTGACAGCACTCACCAATTTATCAAATATAGTTTACTTAATAAACTGGAGAATCTTTTCCAAAAAAGTAGTTATTCCTTTCATGATTCTTGATTAAAAAAACTTAATATTCTTCTTCATATTTTCCCACAGATGAAAAAGGAAAAAGCAAACCAACTATTTTCCCTGATTCCATTGGGAAAGTGATGAAAAAGAAAAACCATATATTTTCCCTGATTCCATAGGGAGAAGATAATCAAATATGACAATTATTATAACTACTGGCTTCTCTGTTCTTATGCATATAGAGTACAGTGCATATGGATAGAGATATTGTGGAAATACCTCCAGAATTAAAGGACCTGGCTTCAAATTCTGCCATTAATATCCACTGTGTGACCTTGGATGAGTTATTTAATCTCAATGGGACTCAATTACCTTAGTTGTGAAATGAAGGCATTAGCACCCTTCTACCTCTCTGATACTGTAAAAAGAAACTGTGGCCTCTGAAGGACAGAGTTCAGAAACAAAGTTTATACATGTATATAGAGAAAGAGATTTCTAGACTGAGTGAGATAGGGCCTTATAAATATCATTCTTTAAGATTATTGTCAAAGGATCTAATACATTTATTCTCATGCTTGAAGGACATTGGTACAAAAAACCCATCTAAGTGATATTAAGAATTAATGAAAGATTTATTTTCAGTAAAAAAATCATCCATTTTTTGTGAACAGAACTCTTCATGCTTTTACTAGTTATCCTTGGTATTTGGCAGCATTCTAAGAGGTATGAATGCTTTGAGAAAACACATTTTACTCAACTATATTCAGGAGTTAAGGAAAATAAAAAGTGAACCATTTCAAGAAAGATATGGCAGCAACAGCTTTGGAAGCTCTCATCCCTCAGATGATAAGGGTTTCATAACAACTGGTTGGAAAGAGATCATAAGGGACCCTTTGCTGGGTTCAGGACTCTCTTATATTGTCCATACACGGTACTTGACCACAGTCCCTGGGTGAAAAGGAGCACTACCAGGTGTGGTTGCAGGGGAAGAGAGAGTCCCTGGACACATTTCCAGGATGAGAAATAGTGCAGTGGTTATTCACAAAATAATATAGACTCTTATCTCAATTCCAAGACAGCTTTCAGCTATAGAAAATCAGAAGACATGGTCAAAGTTCCAAGGCTAAAATAGAGTGACTATGGAAGAATAAAATTACTTCCTGTGTAGAAACTAGAACACATGCCAGTAAAAGAAATATGAAACACCTTATTTTAAGATAAAGTTTAAAAATGCCTTAAGAAACAATTGGCCAAATAATAAGAGAAACAAAAATTCACTGAAGGAAAAAACTCCTTAAAAATCACAATTAGTTAAGTAGAAGCTAATGACTCTACAAGATATTAAGAAATAACAAAACAAAATCAAAAGAATGAAAACATAGAAAAAAATAGCATTGGAAAAAAAGAACTGACTTGGAAAACAGATTGAGGAGAGATAATTTAAGAATTACTGAGGAGGATTCCAAGAAGATGGTGGAGTAGGCCAAAAAATTTTAAACTTTCCAGATTTCCCCCACAAACAAAACACAATTGTACCTCAGGGCTAATATAGAGTATTAAAAACAAATAAGAGTTGAGACAGACTTAGGATGACTGAAAAAGATCTTAAGAAAGATAACAAGATTGAAGTTTGACCTCCTTCAGGCTAGTTGTGCTGAAAAAGCAAGCAGTTAGCCCTGAAGGTAATGGGGTTGAGACATGGTGTTGGTCCCAGACCCAGGAATTTTCACTTCTCAGACTAAGTTGAGGTGGGTATCAATCGGGGAAGATAAAGGTAACCTCTGCTGATAAGGAATGCCAGATTCAGCTGTGCTATTGAGATGCATTACTAGGTAAGAAGGAACCAGAACATACCAAGTGAATAGAGAAGCAGTGGGACAGGAACACTGCTAGCAGTGAGCACTTACAGGAAGATAAAGTTCTTGGTTTTGGATTCCAGGCTAGAGGGGAGAACTGAAGGAGGATCTGAGGCTAGAAGCACTAACCCCATACCCCAAGACTAGAGGTGATTACATCAACTATCTGCTACAAAATGAGCGAGCAAAGGAGAAAGATCCCCACCACAGAAAGTTACTATGGGAATAGGGAAGACCTGCATTTATCTTCAGAGGAAGATTCTGAAATAAGAAAAAAAGATCTCTTGTACCTCAAGGAGTAACATTAAATAATAACCTGCCAAAAAGAATTCATAGAGGAACTCAAAAAAAGACTTTAAAAATGAAATGATATATTGAGGAATTAAAAAAAAAACAATCCAAAGAAAACAAGATTATTTAAGGAAAGTCAGCCAATTAGAAAGGAAGATCCAGAGTCCTAAAGAAGAAAATGATTCCTTGAAAACTAGAATTGGACAAGGGACAGTGAAGGTATAAGAGATGAAGAAATAATAAAAGAAAATATAAAGAATGAAAAATAAAAATAAAAGAGAATGTGATAAATCTCATAAGAAAAACAACAGATCTGGAAAACAGAGCAAGAAGAGAAAACATAAGAATAATTGGAATACCTGAATGCTATGACCAAAGAATGACTCTTGATACACTAATACAAGAAATAATTTTAAAAATTTATCCTGAAGTTTCAGAACAAGAGGGGAAAGTAGAACTAGAAAATATCCACTTATCACCACCTGAAAAAGATCTTATGAGAAAAACTTACAAGAATGTAGCCAAATCCCTAAACCCCCAAATCAAAGAGAAAATATTTTGAACAACATGAAAAAAACAATTCAAATATGATAGAGCCACAATTAGAATCATACAAGACCTAGTATGTCTTAAAAGGCCACTTACAAGAAAGACGAGTTTTGGAACACTATATATCAAAGAGCAAAACAACTAAGGTGTGGCTGAAAATATCATATCCAGTAAAGTTAGGCATAATCTCAAATGAAAAAAAAGGCTATTCAATAAATTGTCAGACTTGCAGGATTTTGTTGCAAAAATACCTGAACATAATAGAAAATTTGATATATCAGAGCCAAGAGAAATATAAGGTAAATATCAAAGACTTATTTCAAGGGACTCATTAAGGACTAATTATTTATGTTTTATGTGGAAATAGAAACCATATATTTAAGACTGTCATTAGTAATTTGGTAGTAGAAAGATTTGTGTAGAGCTGAATATAAAGTGACTCTAAAAAGCAAAAGCGTGTAGGAGAAGGTAAAAAGAGTAATTAGTAATTAATTCAGAGGAATTAGATGGTAGTCCAGATATCCTATTCTCCTTTGGAATGGGTTAAAGAGGGAACAATACATATCTACCTACCTACCTACATATATATATATATATATATTTACATATATATATATGTATATACACTCCCCTTTCTCCCTAAATATATAAAAGACTTCTAAATTTATTTAAAAAAATAACAAGGGGAGGGAATAGCATAAGGGGAGGATAGAAAGGTTTGTAGATTAACAGCAATGGTATAAGGTGTATAGGTTAATGGGAATGAGATGAAGAGAGAGGGAAAGAGTGGGGTGAGAGGATAAGGGAGGGACTCTTATGGGTAGGGTAAGTTAAGTAATAGCAAGATAAGGTAACTGATTGAAGGAAGGCAGAAGTGTCAAGAGGGAGAAGAAATAAGATATACACAAAACATAATAACAATGATCAGGTGTAGAATTTAATAGAAAAAAAAAACAGGGGTGAGATACCATTGCACATCTTTCAGATTGGCTAAGATGACAGAAAAGTTAATGATGAATGTTGGAAGGGATGTGGGAAAACTGGGACACCAGTACATTGTTGGTGGAGTTGTGAATTGATCCAACCCTTCTGGAGAGCAATATGGAACTATGCCCAAAGGACTATCAAACTGTGCATACTCTTTGATCCAGCCATACCTCTACTGGGTCTGTATCCCAAAGAAATCATAAAAAAAGGAAAAAAGGACCTATGTGTGCAAAAACATTTGTAGCAGTCCTTTTTGTAGTGGCAAAGGAACTTGAAACTGAGTGGATGCCCATCAGTTGGGGAATGGCTAAATAAGTTATGATATATGAATGTTCCAGAATATTATTGTTCTGTAAGAAATAATCAGCATGATGATTTCAGAAAGGCCTGGAGAGACTTACATGAACCGATCCTGAGTGAAGTGAGTAGAACAAGAAAAACATTGTACATGGCAACAAGATTATATGATGATCAATTCTGATGGATGTAGCTCTTTTCAACAGAGAGGTGATTCAGGCCAGTTCCAATGCTCTTGTGATGGAGAGAACCTTCTGTATCAAGAGAGAGAACTGTGGGAATTGAGTGTGGATCACAATATGGAGATTTCACTTTTTTGTTGTTTGCTTGCATTTTTTTCTTTTTGATCTCATTTTTCTTGTGCAGCATGATAATTGTGGAAATATGTGTAGATGAATTTCACCTTTAACATATGTTGGATTACTTGTCTAGGGGAGGGAGTGGGGGGAGGTAAGGAGAAAAAATTTGGAACACAAGGTTTTGCAAGGGTGAATGTTGGAAACTATTTTTGTATATGTTTTGAAAATAAAAAGCTTTAAAATGAAACAAGGGGAGCAATCATTGATCTTAGAAAAATACAAGACTCAAGAGAGCATAAAAAGATAAGGATTACTATATTTACTGTTTTACATTACTATTATGAAAGATGTTAATTATAAGGCCTAAGAACTTTATTATGGTTTAGGTATCAGTGCAATATTTATGGTATTTAGCAGTATACATAGACAAAGAACATGGGTTTGAGTTGACTATGATGGAATGGTTTAAAAATTTAAATTAATGAATAAGAAAGAGACATAAGAGAAAGGAAAAGAGGAAAGAAGAACATGGAAAATTCACATAAATGGGGCATGAAAGAATAAATTTTTAGAATCGAGGAGAATATATATGTGGTAGTGGTGAACTGCACTTGGAATTTAGTCTTATCAGAATTCACTCAAAGAGGGAATTTTACATACATTTATTTGGGTATAGAAATCTATCTTACCCTAAAAATTTTAGGGTAAGATAGCTCAATATCACTCAGTAATTGTACTCCCTGAATACTTGAGTTTCGACTATTCTTTCTAAAATATGATACCATGTGCTGATTTAAAACATCTTGGATTGTCAGAAAATGGCAGAGTACCTGTTCCTTCACTAGTCCAGAAACTATTCTTTTAATTAATCCAAAATTCACATTGACTTTTTAAAAAAAATTCTCCATCATATTTTTTTTTACTGATGTTAAGCTGGCAGTCCATTAAAATCACCATTGTCATTTTTTAAAACAAGCTTCTATCTAATCACATAATTTATATTTGCAAAGTTATTTTAAATCAAGTATTATACCATATTTTATCTATTTTTAATTTCATCATAATTGAATTCAGCCCAGTTTTCTAGTCTGTTGAAATATTTGCGAATTCTGACTTCCTTAATCAATAAAAATAACAATATGCTACATTTGAAGGAGAAGTTAGGTTGGGGCCTGGAGTCTGAAGGACTTGGTAATTCCTTTCTAAATGTCAATAAGTCATTATTTTAACATTTTCTAGAGCTTTGCCAGGAATCAAAACACAGTTTGAAGACTTGACCCTCCATTTTGGGGGGAAATTTAGGACATCTGTCCTGCAATACTACTGTGCTTTCCCTATGCTCCATGAGGTTTCACAGATTTTTCCTTGAGAGGCACTCAGTAGTGTTACACACCAGTTATTTTATACCAAAGGATATAATTTGTCCAGCAGAGTTACTTGAACTCAATGCTAGTGCTCTTTTACTATCGCCTCATTTATTTCATTTTTTGATGTCTTGTTAATCAGTTTTATTGAATCCTTTTTAGTTTAAAAGTCTTCCTCCTTGACAGAAAAAAAAAAGCAAAACAAAAATGCTTCTCAAGAACTAAGATCATACTTTTTTTAATCCTCTTGCCACCAACAGATTTTGTCCTTATATTTCATCTTTAACTTAATGTCACATGATTCTGTCATGCTTTCTTATCATAATCTCTGTTCTTCTCTTATTCATGTCTTTTACATATATTTATTAATGATTTCCTAGTGCTTCCAATTGAATCTCTGTGTACAGCTCTCTTTTTTCTCATTGGTTATATTCGTGTTTGAGTTTCCAGAACTTCTCAAGAATTTCCTATACCTCCTGACTTCCTCCCATAGAATTTTAGGCCACGATTAAGGATGATACTTAGGGTTCTTCATCACTGAAGAAGAGTTGAGATTATATTAATAATGTCAAACAGAAATATGTTGGCTGTGTATTACAGAAAGAATTAGTCATATGCTTGGTGAAGAACATAATGATATTTGTTAGTCTCCATGAATAATAGAATAACTAGGGGTATATTTGAAAAGGAAGGAATATGGAGACTTTTGTTTTAGAGTTCTAATCCCTAGGATTAGATGCCTTAGCGTAGATGCCTTAGAATGACCTTAGATAAAGATAATGAATAGCACACTGTATATATATGGATCTCAAAATTGTCACCAATAAATCATACATATTTTGGACTTGTCTTTTTGGTATACGTAGTTCTTCATAGAGAACTTCACATGTTCCTTGGGACCAAGCTGTGCTTTTATTTCTCTTTTTTTTTTTACCAGTTACATTTTATACCATGAGTCCTCCTGTGAACTTCCAGTCATCTGATTAATAATTAATGCACAGTGTTGCTAAACTCTAGGTGTAGCCTTAGAGTCTCTACCAGCACATGGCAGGGAGAACATAGTATATATGCCACCCTGAGAACAGAGTGAAAAAGCATTGGACATATATCATATTCTTCAGAGGATATATAATCAAATTATAAATTGAAACGTATGCTATTTTGTTTGACTTTCACAGAACTGAGATGAATCTGTTACTTATTGTTTTGAATGGGAAAGTTTCAGTATGTACTAAATATCACTGACATTTAAGCAGGCCTATCAATTTGGCAAAATCATTTATATACAGCTTATCCCATCTGAACCTCATAAAATTTGTAAGAGATGAAGTATAGCCATTCTCATCTTCATTTTACTAATGAGGAAACTGAGATTTCAAGAGTTTAATAAGTTGGCCAAGATTACATATAATGGGTAGCTAATGGCTTTTCATACTTTTTATATATTAGAAAAACATATCACTCTCTGCATATACTTTGAAACTTTTTAGAATGAACATAAATGAATGCTTTTCTTTGTAAAAAGCTTTTTCTGCATTTATTAAGATAATAACATGGTTTAGGTTGCTATTATTTTTTAATATGCAGGATTTTTGTTTGAAAGTACATTATATTTTTTAAAAAAACTGTTTTTTCACATTAACAACAGTAGAGTCACTTTTCTTCCTCAGTGACCAAAAGTTTCATGGATTACAAAGGAAAAATTATAACTTTTAAATAATTTGCACAATTGTAAAATGATTTGGTTACACTAGATGACCAGTTCTAGATATATAATTCAATCAAATCTCCCTTTCCATACAACACATATTCATATTTTCAATATTAAAATAGTGTCACTATTTCTCTATAAAACATTATCATAAACATTTTATACTTTATTTCTCACAGACATTTTTCATAGATAAGATGTCCATGTAGTGATAGGTTAAGAACAAAAAATGACTTGAAATGTACGTATTACCTAGGACAGATGACTGGAAAAACAGATTTTCTTTCAAGAAAGAATGGACTTCAGGGTATTTTAGAACTATTTAAATTCTGCCATTAGTGAAATGCTAATTTTGTGGATGCAAATAGTGTCAATAGAGAGCTTGAATTATCATCATTGACTGGGAGCAAATATTGATTTTGTGCCCATTTTCAGTATTCACCCCTGCCAAGAAGTCATTTAAGAAGGCAAGTTTCATAACAGTCTCTAAAATTGAAACCTCCAAGTTGAAAATTAAAATATCAAATACTTAATCATAGCATCACTCTAAGTACACCAAGAAGATGTGATGATTCATAATTGAGATATAAGTTCTTTAAATAACACAGTTTGTAAATATCTGAGGCAGAATTTGAACCTGGTTCTTGACAACTCCAATTGTAGCTGTCTACTATGATATGTTGCCTATAGAAATATTGCAGAAGATATTCTACTTCAGGTTTGGCTTAGCCCAGGTGCCCCCATAGGTTTCTTTCAGCCTGAGATTCTATGATTCAGTGATCATAATCCTTATGAAATATCTTCAATTTATTTGCCAGATTGAGACTGACAACTTTGGGCAATTCTGTTTCACTTAAATCCAATTCACATACAAGTCAAGACATCATCCTTATAATGTTATTTGTCCTCTTTAGGATAGAAGGACCACCACCACCACTCATGATAAAAACAAGCAAGCAATGTACAAAGCTGAAAGGAAGTATAGCCTGAGCTTGAGTTCAGAGTCTGCTTTTAACCCATTTTGACTGATTCCCAAGAGGGAAGGGGCGGGAAGTTACTTAATTCTCTACACAACTCTCAATTACTGGGTCATCCATACAAGTTTGGGATCCATGTCATTGTAGGGAATTTGCACAGGAGTACCTAAAGTCCATAGTACACTAAAAAGTGGGAGGGAATTAAAGAAGTATAAATTAATGAGCTATAGACCAATAATACAAAAACAAAACTATCAATGCTCTCAATTAACTTATATTGACCAGTTAGAAGAGGGAGGACTATACAGTGTACACAAATAGAGAAGTACAAGGGAATCTAAAGAAGGAGAAAATACTAATGATTTGGAGAATTAGAAAAACAAAATCATCAGTGTAGAATGTGCTGATCCTTCAAGAAATGTAAAGTCCCTTTGAGATCAGACCAACAGAAATATATCCATCACCTCATTAAAAGCAAACATAACAGAGTTGCATGGAGGTGGGAGTTGGAATGTTGAGTTTGGGAAATATTATTAAGTGAAGTTTGGTTGGAACATCATATGATGAAAAGGAATAATATGAGAAGAAAAAAAGGATGGAAAAATTATACTGGACTAAAATTGTGAAAGAAAATGGACTTCATATTTTAGCCTGATTCTTTCATTACATGATTATCTTCCCATATGATCTCCTAAGATTGAATCTCACATATTTTCCTCTTTGCTCTAAGTACTCCTTCAACTTGAGTCCTCCTCAATTCCCACAGTTTCAATTATCACCTCTTTACAGGTAAACTCCAATCTACACACAATCTTCATCCCTATAACAGAAATTTAGCTTTAAGTTATGAAATGCCTTGTTGGTACCTTCAATGGATGTTCTATAACTAGGTAGACTCTAAAATGTCCAAACCTGTACTCATCCCTTTCTACCTTAAGCTTGGTCCTTGTCTCTTCTTACTTATTTTTGCTGGTGGCACCACTATCCTCCCAGTCACTTATATATACCCTCAGAGTAATCCTTTCCTCTGCTCTTTCTCTTACGCCCATAATTAACCAATAGTGAAACTTTGTTGGCTCAACCTTCACAGCATCTTAGAGATTCTAAAAAATCTCTAGAATGCACATCCCTCTTTTCCATTTTCATAGCTATCATCTTAGCTTGTTTCTATTATCTTCATCAAAATGATTGCAATCACTTCTTAAGCTCTTTGTTTTTATTTTCTCTTTATTCCAATCAATCTATCACATAACTTCCAAAAATGACTTTCATAAGTTTTTGTCTGAAACTAATAATGTCAACTCCTGGTCAAAAATTTTACTCACTCTTTTTTTGTTCCTAGCCTAAAATACAAATTCTATTTTCTTTGATAATCTTATTGATTATTTCCTTGCCTTTTTTTCTCTTGAATTACTTCCTTTCAAACACACTATGTTGCAACTAAATTGGACGTAATAGCATTTCTCAGAGTCAACAATCCATCTCCTATCTCCAAATATTTCTTACCCTGTTCTTTTTGCCTTTGATAAAGTGATAGAGACATTCTTTCCCTCCATTTCAAAAGATCTTTATTATTATTGAAGGTTCATCTTAGACTCAATATTACTAATGAATCTTTTTCTGATCCCTCTAGTCAGATAGGTAGGGGGAAAAACCTGTAAAGGGAAGCAATTGAGTGATATAATTGCAGTCCCCTCCACCACACATAATCCCTGATACATAATCACATAATTTGTGAGAGAAGCAATTTCAAATGAAATTCTCAAGTAATTGAAATAAAAATATTTAAAAATATTTTTCATATATTTTAATTTTTGTATCATTATATATGCATATATATATATATAGCAATGCTTTCAAATTTCATTTTTGTAATTTTTTTCCCCAAATCAATAAATGAATTGGACTTTGGGGTGATTATCTGGATCATTATCTAATTTTAAAAACCAAGTTACTAATTCTTTTTGGAGGAAATGAGATTATACATGAGGAACTGACTAATAACTGACAAAGGAAATGCATACTATTTTCCTTGTGAAATTCACTAGGATGCCATGAATTACAAATGCCATGTACAAAATACTTTTAAATTATAAAACAGACTACTCCATTGAGACATATTTGGGCAAGAAAATTCGCAGGTCAAAAAGAAAATATTTATAGACTTTTAATAAGTCATTCAACACATGTCAATTTTTATGTTTTTAGATCTTGAAGTTTACCAAGATGGGAACCATGTGGAAAATAGATGACTATTTGGGAAATAAGAATAACAAATATTAAAAATTTTAAAATATTGTAAATTATATTTTAATCTCTAATCAAACACTATATGAATAGGAGGCAATTTGAAAAACTGGTAGACCTTTAAAAACCATAATATTTATCATGAACTAAAAATGAGGCATGTTTCCTTATAGAAATATGTCATGTTCTTTCAAAATGCTATTTTAATGTTCTTTTATTTGCTTGTGAAAAATTCCACTAAGAATTGTCAATTCTCAGTAAGTTACCCATTTGTGGTTTATGAAACAAACCTAACTAAAATTTGGATTCTTCCTATTCATTTTCCTATTGATTTTATCCCTAGTTGAAGATGAGACTGATATTTATTTTCTGTTAGCGATTATTTATTGAAAGATAAACTGTATCCATGAGAAATGACTAAACCTGACTAAAATCTGGATTTTTTTTTTATTAAAAGCTTTTTTATTTACAAAACATATGAGTGATTTTTCTACATTGTCCTTTGCAAAACTTTTTTTTGTTCCAAGCTTTTCCCCCCTTCCCCCCAGCCCCCACCCCTAGATGACAGGTAATCTAATACATGCTAAATATGATAAATTATATGACAAATCCAATATATGTATATATATCTATACAGTTATCTTACTACACAAAAACCATCAAATCTAGAAAGAGAGAAGAAAAAAAAAAACAACCTAAGAAGGAAAACAAAATGCATGGAAATATTCACAGAAAGCGTTAAAATGCTGTGTTGTGGTTCACATTCAGTTCCCTCAGGCCTCTCTGGATGTATATAACTATCTTCATTGCTGAACAATAGGTACTGGTTTGAATCACATCATTGTTGGAGAGAACCATGTCCATCAGAATTGATCATCGTATAGTCTTGTTGCTGTGTATAATGTTCTCCTGGTACTGCTGATTTCACTCAGCATCAGTTCATGCAAGTCCCTCCAGGCCTCTCTGAAATCATCCTGCTGGTCATTTCTTACAGAACAATAATATTCCATGGCATTCATATACCATAATTTATTCAGCCGCTCTCCAATTGATGGGCATCCTTTCAATTTCCAGTTTCTTGCCACTACAAAAAGGGCTGCCACAAACATTTTTGCACATGTGGGTCCCTTTCCCTCCTTTAAAATCTCTTTGGGATATAGGCCCAGTAGAAACACTGCTGGGTCAAATGGTATGCACAGTTTGATAACTTTTTGAGCATAGTTCCAAAATCTGGATTCTTTCTATTCATTTTCCTGTTGACTTTATTCCTAGTTGAAGATGAAACTGATATTTTTTTCTATTAGTAATTATTTATTGAAAGATAAGCTACATCGACGAGAAATTATTAATGCTACAGCCAGTGTTTCTGATAAAGGATTCATTTCTAAAATATATAAAGAACTGTGTCAACTTTATCGGAATACAAGTCATTCCCCAACTGATAATCAAAGGATATGAACAATTTTCCGATGTTGAAATTAAAGCCGTCTGTAGTCATATCTAAATCACTATTAGAGAAATGCAAATTAAAACAATTCTGAGGTACTACCTCACCCCTCTCAGGTTGGCTAAGATGGAAAAGATAATGATAAATGTTGGAGTAGATATGAGAAAACTGGGACACTAATGCATTGTTAGTGGAGTTGTGAAATGACCCAACCATTCTGGAGAGCAATTCAGAACTATGCCCAAAGGTCTATAAAACTGTGCATATCCTTTGATCCAACAATGCCATTACTGGGTCTGTGTCCCAAGGAAATCTTAATAGGAGGTAAAAGAACCTACATGTGCAAAAATGTTTTTAGCAGCTCTTTCTGTGGTAGCAAAGAATTGGAAAATGAGTTGATGCTCATCAGTTGGGGAATTATTGGACAAGCTGTGGTCCATGAAGATAATGGAATATTATTGTTCTATAAAAATGATGAGCAAACTGATTTTAGAAAAGCCTGGAAAGATTTACATGAACTGATGCTGAGTGAAACCAGCAGAACCAGTATATATTATACACAGTAATAGCAAAAATGTGTGATGAATAACTATGAAATATTTAGTCTCAGTAGTTCAATGATCCAAAGTAATCCCAACAAACACTGGATAGAAAACAACATCTGCAGCCAGAAAAAGAATTGTAGATGTTGAATGCAAATCAACAAGTTACATTCACTTTTTTCTGACTTTTTTTTTTCTGTTTTGGGTTTTCTCTTTTGTTCTGATTTTTCTCTTCAACATGATTCATAAGGAAACGTGTATTTAAAAAGCTAACATATGTATAACCAGAAAAAATAAAACAATAAAAAGAAATGATTGATGCCAACAAAGGGAGAATTCTTAGAACCATCTTAACTAATCAAATAAAAGCATATGGTGACCCTCATTTTCCTATAAATGCTGATTCTGTTTACTCAGGTCGTGGATCAGAGAAAGTGAAGGTGTTAATAATGCTTGATCTTTTATAAGATTTTATGAAGAATTCACTGCAAGTCTGAGGAGAACAAGTCCTCCAACCAATAATTTGAAGAGAACTAAGCTGCTAATAGACAATCTGAAAGGAACTCTGTTTAAGGGTTTCAATGATTTTTTACACTTGCACCCAGCCTTTAGGATGAGAAGGCAGAGAAGCAAGATAGAAGCACAGAAACAAGAAGAGAGAAGGCAAATGTGTGATAGAGGAACTGACTGTAGTGAGACAAGCAGAACCATAAGGGAGGTTTGCAGAGCCCAAAGGTTGGCTGAACTCTGGTTCACTTACAATATTCTGCATTTTGTTTCATTGTTTATTCTCATTTCTTTATTTTTCTTTATACTATTAATAAATTGCTTGGTCACTAGCAGTGAAGTGTATCAGATTTGTATCATATTTGTGCTTGAGAAAATTAATCTAGCCTGCAGTAGAAGTCTTATTCCAGAGTAGGGTCTGAGCCAATTAGAAAGGATTTTATTAATTTTTGAAAATAATCCATAGCAGGGCAGCTAAGGGGTGCAATGGATAGAGCACCAGCCCTGAAATCAGGAGGACCTGAGTTCAAATTTGGTCTCAGACACTTAACACTTCCTGGCTGTGTGACCCTAATCAAGTCACTTAGCCTCTGCAAAAAATAAAAATAAATAAATAATCCATAGCACACCCACTAGATTATTATTAAGCTAGTTAGGAGAGAATTAATAAGAAAAGGAACCTGTTTCAGAATGAGGAGTTAAAGAGTTGTAGTTTTCCCTGAGTGTACCTTTGATTTCTAGTATCACACAGCTATAGAGCAGCTAGGTGATGCAGTGGATGGACCACTGGGTCTGAAATCAGTAAGACTCATCTTCAAGATTTAAATTTGATTCACACACTCAATAGTTATATCACCCTGAGAAAGTCACTTAATTCTGTTTAGCTCTGTTCCTCAACTGCCAAATGATCTGGAGAAGTAAGTGCAGGATGAAGCAATTTTTTTTTCCTTTGTTTTTCTTCCATCATGGATAATATGGAAATTTGTTTTGAATGACTTCACATGTGTAACTGTTTGCCTCCTCAATGGGTGAAAAAAGGTTCACAGAAGAGAAAGATTTTAAATTCAAATATTTTAATATAAAAAATAAATATAATTAAATTAAAATTCTTAAAATATATTAACTCTTGATTATCATAATGAGAAGTAATGGTGAGGCATTCTGCCTAACTCTTGATGGGAGGAGGGACTCAAAGTGTAAGAGAAGATTTATTTTTACATGACAAATGTAGAAATATGTTTTCCTTTATTATATCTATTTGTACCAGGAGTTTTCAGTTCTTTTATTTTTTCATCATTTCGAAGAGGCAGGGGGTTGGATGAAGAGAATATGTACTTTTGTTTATTGAAAGAAAAACAAAATTTAAAGTAAAATAAAGTCATTGACTTTTTGGGCAAAACAATCAGGGTGAAAAAAAAAACAAACAAAAAAAAATTAAAAACAATCAGCCATGAGTCATGCCACTAGTATGTTTCTAAGGTTGGATTTGAACTCGGGACTTCTTTTGTATCCCCTGTGCCACTTAGCTGCCCCCCTTATTAGCATTTAAAAAAGGTATTAAGGGCTTACTATGTTCCAAACACTTTGCTAAATTTTGAGGATACAGCTCATTCATTATACAGATAAGGAACTAAAGCAAACAAGGTTACCTGACGTACAGGATCACATAGATAGTGTGTGAGGTTGAATTTGAACTGAGGAAGATAAGTCTTCCTAACTTCCAGCACGCTATACACTGAACCACCACAAAAGTCTTAGTACTTTTTTATTCTTAAATAGCTTTATTTGTTTAAAACTGTACTTAGACTTTTGGAACTTGAAAGACATTTTAAATGGAAGGTAACCTGAAAAGATAATCTCAGGTAATCAGCATGTTCCCTTGATTGCCCCAAGGATGTGGGCAAGGAAGTAATAGACTCTGGAAGTGTTCCCCTGATATTCAAAGTAGCAGGTTTATGAGGCGGTTACTGAGAGGTGGGAATGGACAAAATGATTCATGAGGAAAGGTGTTAATGAATTTTTTTCTGCAGTTTTATTTTTAATAAACTTTATGGCTATAGAAAGTTGCTTACTTGTGTAGCATTAATTTAGAAGGTTAGCCTGATTTAGAGGATTTCCCAGAAGTGGTAAAGGAGACTCAACCTATAGATTGTCCTGTTTTTATAATCCTGAACAATACTTTTTAATCATCCCTGGAGTGGAATTCAGAAAACAGTTATTGAGGATTTCTTCTTAAATCCTTGTTCCTTGGAGTAAATTACTTACACAGTGCTTACATAGATGAAGAGAATCATCTAACTATTTGTC
The DNA here is from genome assembly GCA_023553655.1 of Myrmecobius fasciatus. Taxonomy (NCBI): domain Eukaryota; kingdom Metazoa; phylum Chordata; class Mammalia; order Dasyuromorphia; family Myrmecobiidae; genus Myrmecobius; species Myrmecobius fasciatus. The sequence goes on along the minus strand of JAJPUD010008477.1, from coordinate 62,619 downwards.
AGAGAGATCTTGATAGGATCATTGAGTTTAGGCTTTTACATAGTGCCACTTGGTAGGAAAATTTTATACTATATTCCTTTGCAAATTAATTTGTAGTAAAGTGACATCCAGTCTTCATGGAAACATTGAAAATGTAGGATTATCAATTGATATGAGCTCACTTCAAACAGCATCTGGAATATCAACCACCAGCATCACAGTAGTAAAATTCAACTAAAGCAACAGGAACTAGGAACTAATTAAGTCAGCTAAGTTGTCATTTTCCCGGAACGGAGACAAGCTCAAATGTGTTGAAATCCTAAGGAAGTACTTTTATTACACTATAGGAAGTTTTCTGAACTCAATAATCTTAAAACTTATAAATAAGGAACTAATCTGTTTATTTTTTGCTTAAAGGTAAATAAACTAGGTTTCTAATTAAAATATATACATATATATTGGTATTATTTAAAGTCAGAGTTCTTTCATTGCATTTAAGTCTAATTCTTTAATCAAAGGTCTTCACATCATAAATAGTTGTTGTTCCCTTTGGGGGAATTTTTCACTCCTTGTTGAAAAGAAATCTGACTTCTTTCTTGAAAAAAAAATCTATAGAAATCATTCCTGCATTTCATTCAGTGTTCTAGAAGTGACTGCATTTGCCAGCATGCAGCTCAGAAAATTAATAATGGGATATTTCTTTGAAAGATTAAAAAATAGGACTTATGGTGGACTTCTGGAAAAAATAAAGAAATCATCTGCTAAAAATCATGTAAAGTCTTGGATCTTCTTTCTGTTCTATGCAGTTCCCAGCAGATGGCATCATCCATCCATAATGCCATTGTCCTGTTCTCTGCCATTTCAAACTGCATTCTTGACTCAACAGTATGGATACAGGGCCCAAATGCTTCAGAAGTTTCTCCCCCACATCCAAAGAATGAATCACTGAGGCAAGATGAGATTTGACTTTCTTTTTTAGCCCAGGGTCCCTCAAATGATTTTGAGAATCTTTTTGCAATAGAGAGCAGAATGCTATTAGGTATTCCCATGCTGCCAGAAGCATAATTCTCCCTGCTGCCAGAATGCTTTAAATGCAGATCTGGGTATATAAATCGCTTACTCAATCTCTCTAACTCAATAAACTTCAGTAGCTAGAATAAAAAATGAGAGGAGAGAAGTTTACAACTTACAGGCCAATGAGTTTGACTTTCTTTCCTGGGGAAATTGCAAAAAGACATGGTTGGAGAATATTTAGAAACAGCCAGCATGGCCTCATACTTAGGTCCTGCCACAATAACTTTCTTTCCTTTTTGGATAGAATTGTTAAATAACTAGATGAGAAGAATACTGTGACTATAAGCTTAAGTAAATTTTTAGCAATGCTATTGACAAAGTTTCCCATACTATCTTTGTGAAGATGGAAAAATATAGATTAGATAATATGATCATATAGTGAAGGGGAAGGAGTTAAGTGCTTCCATTCTTTGGGGTAATTTTGATGTGGGAATGTATGGATACTAGTTGAAAGAATTAGACATATTTTTGGACATAGGTATATCAGAAAATGAGAGCCCAAAAGGGATTCTAAGCAGAAGTTTTGCACCAATCTTTCTTAATAATCTTAATCAATTCTAGCTTCTTAAAGCCAATTAATTCTGTTTGATTGGCATGATAAGAACATTTATCTGGGCTTCTCCTTCTATTTACCCCACAATAGGAGTTAGGCAAGATTTTCCCTAAAAGGCAACAACAGTATAATTTAATTATTTCAGGGCAGCTCAAAAGTCAAATTATTCCTGTCTTGATGGAGCTCCTAGTAGCCTCTAATTTCCTGGGCACTTAAGTGTGTAAGGTGGCTGACCCATTCGGGGTCAGCACCTTTCAGAGTAGGTGAGTCACTAGACCTCTCTAGTCATCACATCCTGCCCTGATAATTAGACATATTTATAAATGAATAGGAAGAGAGCTGTATCTAACAAAATAAGTGTTATTGCATTCTTGTAGCATATTTGTGTGATGTTAGGGCTGAGAAAACTTTGTTTTCTTAACTACTCAACAACCTATTTTTTCCCCAACATCACACACCCTTAGTCATATTGATCTCTAATACCTGGTTTTTTTTTAAGGTATAGTGGGGAGCATGAGAAACCCTAAAGGAAACTCCTTCAGTGTTAGCCTTAGAACCATGAGAGTAAGGTAATAAATTGTCTATGGGAACTCAACCCACTAACCCAGTGGGGATTAGGGAAATAGTCATAGAGTGTGTGCTCTCTATTTTCTCTGTATTTAGATATATGCTTGTTCTCACTCCTTTTAGAATGTAATTTTATTCAGTGTAAGGATTGTTTTATTCTTTGTATTTTTCCTTTGTCTAGGGGAAAGGATTCTTGCCATGTCCAACTCACTAATGCTAGTTGCAAATAAGAATGCTAGAAATTGCAATGTTCTTTCTTCCTGAGAATGATGTTTGCCCAAGTCACTATTTCACTTAGAGACAGATATGTTACCAGGCTAAATAAAGTTCCAGTGTTGGCATCAGCAAGACCTGAGTTGAAATCTTTCCTCAGGCACTTACTGGACAAATCTCCTTTTAGCCTCAATTTTCTCACCCACAAAATGGGGATAATGAAAGTACCTCACTATCTTCTTGTGAGATTCAGACAAGATAATTATCTAAAACATTTTGTAAACCTCAAAGTATTATATAAGTTTAGATATTATTTTTCACTAACTGATAAGGCATTTTAATTTCATGTGAGAAATAAATATTTCTATCTTGTACTGAATAATTAATTATTATATTAGAGCAACACTTTCCCCTTTTCTGCTTCTTCAACCAGAAATCAACTAATGTGGGAAAGCTCTATTAAAGATTTATTCAAGCTCTAATAATACTTCTAAAGGTAAAGAACTTCTAAGTTGGGGTTGATAAATGTGTTCCTGCTCATTGGATTTCCTCTGAGAGATCTGAAAAATGTGTGGTTTCGCCCTTTTGTCAAGACAGTATGTAAATTGATGCCTCTGATCCAGGTTTAGGTGCCTTAAGCCACATACCCAAAGACCCTTATTTTAATAAAACCCACCTTACATTGTGTTGATTGGTACCACTTCAGAACACCTACTCTTTGAATTGTATATAAACTATGAACCCACCTCCATGAGGCATTTTTGGCCTGAGAGAAATAACCAAATGATATTCTTTTATTGAAAACATGCTGACCTTATTAATAAAAATGATTAAATTATCCAAAAATTATGATTCTCAGAATTTTCTAATCATTTTATTTCCTGAATAGGCTATCTTGTATTTGTTGTTACCAGTTAACTGAAGAGGTAAGGGATATTGAAAGGACAGAATGGCAGATTGACTATATGGTAATTTCCATGGATAGGTAGGAATGGGGGCTAAACATGTGATTTTATTGGTACAGAAATTAACTCTAAAGTAATAAAATTTCTTTTCCCAATGTTAGTCAAACCCTTCTCCATAGCTTATAGTGTATTAGAGAATTACCTTTGCTTAGGATCACACAGTCAGAGACAAAACCTATACTTATATCTTCCAGGTTTTGAGGCTCATTCTTTCCCATTACAGTTAAGTTGTCTCTAGATGCAAAAAAAATAGTATCTACCTTCAAGAGGTAGGTAAATATCAAAATATTTAGTGCAGAAGTGCTCTTTTAGAAAATCATTCCTTCTGAACATTCTAAAAAGCATCAGGATCCTGGCTCAACAGTATGGACACTGATGATGATTTGTAGGCATGATATTTGTTATTTAATAGATTACTCTGAATAAGTCAGTATGTACATTATAGAAGATATTCTGGGACCCCAGGTTTCAATGCTTCCTTATTTATCCTACACCCAAAATAATATTCTCCCAAAGAGTTATAAATGAGTTCTATTTGCAAGAATATTTTTTAAATTAATATTATATGTTTATTTAGAATGCACCTTTCTATTCCATTCAAGGAATTTGTATTTCTCCTATAAACCAGTAGTAACTTATTAAACCATCTCTTCCTAGCAACTCCTTCCTCAGAGGAGGTTCAATGTACCCAGAAGAGCTCAGACCTAGGGCAATTAAAGAATTTGCTCAAAGCCAAATCACAAATAGCAAAGGAGAGAACAAACTAATTTCCTTTATTTCAAAACCAGTACTCTTTCCACAAAATCATATTGCTTACCCATGAGTGAGTATTACGCTCTCTAGACAAATTTTTATTGATTAGGATAACATCTTTCCATGTCTCCAACTCAAAGAATTTATACAAGCTGCCATCTTGTTTATATAATATACCACATTTTATTTATCTGCTGTTTACTTTTTAACATATGACTCATAATACCCTGGAAAATATTTCTCAGGAAGATGGTCATGTCTGTAGATCAAAAATTGAGAGCAAAAAAATGATCCTAGAAAAGGAAGTTGCCTTGGAAATCATGTACTCCAACCCTTTCTTTTTAAAGATAAGGGAAATAAGACTCTAGTAATAACTTGCAAGGTCCCTCAGGTGAGTAGTATAGGACCTAGTTTCAGACTTACACCCTATGGCTCAAAATCCATCAACTTTCCATAGCAATTTGAAGCCTCTTTATTAATAGATATAGAACAGCAGGCACATATGATCAATGGATTCACAGTGTACCCTGATGATTAGAGAGCTAATAGTCTTCCTGATTTATTCCCACTAGATTAAGGAATAGCTTCTTTATTACTATGCACACATCCATGACAATATTATGTACTTACCCAAAGGAAATAATTTTTTTCTTTGGTCTTTGATATGAATCCAACCAAATAGACTCTAAAAGAAAAGCTGTGGGGGGGCAGCTAGGTGGCACAGTGGATAGAGTACCAGCCCTGAAGTCAGGAGGACCTGAGTTCAAATTTGGTCTCAGACACTTCCTAGCTGCGTGACCCTGGGCAAGTCACTTAACCCCAATTGCCTTAGCAAAAAGGAAAAAAAAACAGTCATCAAATGGGCCCTTTAATCTCTACAAAAAGAGACCAAGAAGTATGCATTCATATAGGGAGCAAAGACATAAATTATATGAGTCTAAAATTAGTGATTGTCAGTGAATCAACTGCATTTGTTTAGATTTGAAGATATTGTAATGATTTTCTTAAAAACAGGGGAAAGAGAAGATGGGAGAGGATGGGACTACTAGATATATACCCCAAGGAAATAAAGCCTATCCACATCAATATTTTAAAGCTACACTTTGTATTGTAGCAAACAAGTGGAAACAAAGTAGATGTGAATCAATTTTTCATTTATAAGGTATATATACATATAGGATATACACACAATGTATTTACTTTTATTAATTTTTAATGTTACTTTTAAATAGAAGTTTCTATGGGAGCTACTTGCAAAAAATGGCAAAGAAACAAGTATCTCTCTTGCAGCAAATATGGAGAACAAGTATAATTTGTAGTGACTTTGATATACTATCTAACAGTTGTATTTCTGCAACAGCTAAAACTATTTTATCTAAGTTAAAGTTGCACTTCAGGAAATAGAGGGGAAAGGAGGAGTCACTGGCATAATAGGTACATGTCTAGGAGCTTCCAGGATTACAATTAATAGATGCTTCTGGTATCACAACTGGGAAGAGAGATTGGGACTCTCTTGGTGAGTGTTCTCAATATTTTTTGGTAAAAAACTTCAAGTGGATGCCATAGGAGGCTTAACAAAAATGAGAAGCTTTGGAATAACTACTAAGGAGATTGGAATAGTGAATTTATTGAACAGGAATCAAATGTTTGTTTTGATGCAGTGAGGATCCAGCTGAAATTAGTTAACATCATTTTATAATTATTCTAGTTAGAATAAATCTGGTCATTTTCTTTTCTCTCTTTAGCTCCATGCAAGGCAAAGAAGTAGATGACCAGAGTAATCTAGCTAGAGGGACTGGGAAAGTGTGATTAGTGATAGGACAGGGTGACAAGGATTTGAACATAAAAGATAATGTAGAATTGACTTACTTCATTAAGAGTGGGAGAGAAGAAGAAAGTGTAGTCAGTTCTGGGAAGAAGAAAGAAATGTAATATAAGTCACAGTGAAGACAAAGAACAGGTTAGTGGTCTTAAAGCATTAAGAATGAGAGAATGGTAAAGGGTTTATGATCAGATACATTCAGAATTCTTTTTGTAAAAATAATTATTTAATTTTTGTTTTTCCCAGTTATATGTAAAACAATATTTTACATTTATTTTTGTAACTTTGAGTTCTAGATTCTCTCTCTTCCTCCCCATCCCCACACCCCTTTAAGAAGGAACATGTGAAATTATGCAAAGCATTTCCATAAAAGTCATGTTGTGAGAGAAAACATAGATTCTCCTTCCCTTCCCTAAAAAAAACTTCAAGAAAATAAGGGAAAAAAAGTTTCTTTTCTTTATTAAAGCTTTTTATTTTTTTTAAAACACATGCATAGATGATTTTCAACATTCACTCTTGTGGTCCAAATTTGTTTCCCTTTCGTCACCCCCATCCCCTTCTCCAGATGGCAAGTAATCCAATATATGTCAAACATGTGCAATTCTTCTATTCATATTTCCACACTTATGCTACACTAGAAAAATCAGACCAAAAAGGAAAAATAATAAGAAAACAAAATGCAAAACTACGACCAAAAAATAAAAATACTATCTTGTAATCCACACTCAGTCCCCACAGTCCTCTCTCTGGGTGCAGATGGCTCTCTCCATCACAAGACCACTAGAACTGACCTGAATCATCTCACCATTGAAAAGAGCCACATCTATCATATAATCTTGCTGTTGTTGTGTACAAAACACACATGTTTCAATTTGTATTCAGACACAATTAGTTCTTTCTCTGCATGTGGCTACCATTTTTAATAAGTTCTTCAAAGTAGTTAAGGATTATTGCATTGCTGAGAATACCAAAATCATTCACAGTTGATCATCCCTAATTGCTATTACTTTGTACATAGAACATTTCACTTTGCTTGAGTTCATAGAGAAATTTCCAGGTTTTTCTGACAGCATCCTTCTCCTCGTTTCCCAAAAAATAATAATTGTCATCATGATCACATACCGCAGTTTATTCAGCCATTCCCCAATTGATGGAAATCTCTAAATTTCCAATTCTTAGCCCTGAGAAAAAGTAGCTATAAATGTTTTTATACATACAAGTCCCTTTCTTTAAAAAAAAATATTTTGGCATGAACTGATGCTGAGTGAAACAAGCAGAAACAGGAATACATTGTACACAATAACAGCAAGAATGTGTGATGATCAACTATGAAAGACTTCATTCTTCTCAATGGTTCAGTGATCTAAAACAATCCCAATAGACTGGACAAAAAAAATGCCATCCACATCCAAAAAAAAAAAAAAAAGAACTAAGGAGACTGAATGTAAATCAGCACATGCTATGTTTACTTGCTTTTTAAAAATCTCTCCTATGGTTTTTACCTTTTGCTCTGATTTTTCTCTCCCAACATGATTCATAAAACAATATATGTTAAAAATAAATAAAAAATAAAATTAAAAAATATGTCTTTTAGGATTTGTGCCTATGTTGATATTAAGTCAAAGGATGTGCATAATCTTATAACCCTTTAGGCATGTGTCATATCTTTTGATCACTTACCAATTGGGGAATGACATATATATATATATAGACTCAGTTCTCTATAAATTTGAGAAATGAGGCCTTCATCAGAGAAATGCTTCAAAATTCTTTCCCCAGTTACTGTTGCAAACCCCTGTTTATTTTATTCTCTTTCTCCTTTCACCTATACCCTCTTCAAAGTGTTCTGCTCCTGCTACCCCCTACCCCAATATACCCTTTCTTCTTTTGCCCTTTCCCCTTTCCTTATCTCCTTCCCCTCCTATTTTCTTGCAAAGCAAGATAGATTTCTATAACCATCTTGAGTGTGTATGGTATTTCCTCTTTGACTCAATTCTGATGAAAGTAAGGTTCTTCACTCCCTTCCCCTTCCCTTCTTTACTATACTTGAATTGTTTCTTTCTGGATGCTTGCAATATTTTCTTCTGGGCCTGTGACTTTTGGAATTTGGCTATAAGATTCCTGGGAGTTTTCATCTTGGGATTTCTCTCAGGAGGTGATTGATATATTCCTTCAATTTCTATGTTATTCTCTGATTCTAGAATATCAGGATAATTTTCCTTGATAATTTCTTGAAAGATAATGTTTAGGCTCTTTTTTATCATGATTTTCAGATAGACCAATAATTTTTAAATTATCTCCCCTGGATTCATTCCCCAGGTCAATTCTTTTTCCAATGAGATATTTCACATTTTTTTCTATTTAATTTTTTTTTGTTTTGCTTTGTTGTTTTTTTTTCTTTTTCTTTTTTTTTTTTTTGGCTTTTTGCTGAGGCAATTGAGGTTAAGTGACTTGCCCAGGGTCACACAGCTAGGGAATGTTAAGTGTCTGAGACCAGATTTGAACTCAGGTCGTCCTGACTTCAGGGAAACACACTATCCACTGCACCATCTAGATGCCCCTGCTTTATTGTTTCTTGATTTCCCATGAAGTCATTAGCTTCCATTTGCTCAATTCTAATTTTCAAGGAATTATTTTCCTCAGTGAGGTTTTTGTATCTTCTTTCCCATTTGGCTAATTTTGTTTTTTAAGGCATTCTTCTCCTCATTAGCTTTTTGTATTTTCTTTTGAACCACTCTCAATTCTTTCCCCATTTTTTTCTCTATCTCTCTTATTTGACTTTCTTTTTTGTTTTGTTTTGTTTTTTTTGAGAGACAATTGAGGTTGAATGACTTTCCCAGAGTCACACAGTTAGTAAGTGTTGAGTGTCTGAGGTCATATTTGAACTCAGATCCTCCTAACTCCAGGGAAACACACTATCCACTGCACCATCTAGCTGCCCCCTATTTGACTTTAAAAATACCTTTTGAGATCTTCCATGATCTGAGACCAATTCTTATTTTTCTCTCCTGAATATGTGTTTTGATCTTCCTTGCCAACATAGTAACTTTCTATGCTAAGAATCTTTTTCCATTGTCAATTCATTTTTCCGTCATATTACTAGAATTTTTAACTCTATTTGAAATATGGTTTCATTTCCAGGGTAGAGAGTGTAGTATCCCAACCTATTTTCAGAGATCCTTCTAGGGATCTAATCTCAAGCAACCTTTTTTGCTCTGGAACTATGAGGAGGGTCCCCACTCCACTGTAAGTTTGGTTTTGGTTCTGTAAGTTCTGATGTGCTAAAGTAACAGAGTCCTTCCTCAGTGCTAGGAAAGAGACTTCTTGTGAGTTGAGGCCTCTGTAAGCAGCCACTGACACCAGCACCAAGACTCTGATTTTTTTGGTTTCCCTCTTACCCTAATGATAAACCTTTCCTGTAGGCTTTCTAAGTCATTTTTAGTGTCTGGCCAGAAAGATCTAGAAACCACCAGTATTGACAATGATCCAAAGAGCCATGGCTCATTCCTGTTTTGCTGGGGTGGAGCTGGGGCCAAGGCCAGGGCTGTGCTGGTACAACCTGAACTGGAACTACACTGGATTCCTTGTGCCACAAACCTTTAATGCTAACCTTCTATGTTATCTTCATCTGGAAAATGTTCCATTCCATCTTTTTGTGTGTTTTGATGCTCTAAAATTTGTTTAGAGTCATCATTTAAAGGAGTTTAGAGCAGTTTGGGGGAGATTTCTATATGTCCCTGCCTTTACTATACCATCATAGCTCCATTAAGAGTTCTTCAACTAAAAAATGGAAGATTTCTGAGAGAAGACCAAAATCAAGGATATTGCCATTTTTCCATAACTGAAGTAGAGCAGAGGATCAGATCATGAACAATGAAAGAATTGAAGAAATGGGAAGAACTGACGAACTTTGAAAGTATATCAATATGTATGTCTAATCTTCATAAAATAGGAATAGGAAGTGGGTAAAGAAGAAATACTTTAAGCTAGGCCCTGAAGTGATTGAGGAAGGAAGGAGATTTTCCCAGTTGCTGGGAGATTGGGAACATCCTTAAGGATCAGTTTGAACTTCAGTGGCAGAAATGTTTCTAAGTGAAGGTATTATAGAGAGATTTTAGAAGTAACAATGCTGACAGAAGAATATAGTAACTCTCTTTAACATGATCCATAGCAATGGAAACTGTGAAAGCTGTAGAGCCAAAAGGGAGTTATGTCTCAAAAGGGTCAGAAGATGGGGGAATTAAGAATACAAAATTAGGATAAGAAAAATTTCTTAATTATGGACCATGCATTTCAAAGGGCACAGTAGAAAAAGAAGATAGACATTATTATGGATTTGGACAACAGAGAGCAGGAGTTAAAGTGGTTAGGGTTAAATAAGAAGCAAGTTAAGGATTGGGAATAGCTTATATATTGGGGCAAAGGCTTCAGAATCACTGAGATGGGACTGATATAAGGGTATGGAAATATGCTAAACATTAGGATTGCATCTAGGCAGGACCAGGAAATAATAATAAAATTTAGTCAGAATACAAGAATACCTTTCTTGTCATAAAGAAGGACAAAGTACAGAAGGGTACAGGAAATGCCTTTTCCAAAGATAGTAGCATAGGGCAAAGTCCTATTGCTTTGGGAGGTGGACAGTGATGTTTTACACACATACACACACACACTCATATACTCACACACATCCTCAAGAAATAATCAATCATCTAATGTAATCTGAAACGAAGTCAACAGGCAGACACAACAAATGGGCAGTGGAGTACTTCCTTCAAGCAATAAATATCTTTGCACAAGTAGGAGGCTTTGAGTGTTGGGATAGAAAGGCCCTTAGGGAAAGCTAGTTATTGGAGTATTGATATGTAGTAAAATTATGGATCTTCACCAAAGATTACTAATTTGTGGGCTCATTAGTTGTGAAAAGGTCACCATCAAAAGAGTTTTTTGAACTGCTGTGGATTTTTCATGGGTGGGTAGGAAATCAATGAAGCTACCCCATACTAGACAGTGAGAAAGGAATGGAATGATTTCAGCTCCTTATATGAGGTACCTAATGCATTAAAGCCTTCCCAGTTGTCACGAGAGGTAGCTGGAAAAGGAATTCTCTGAATATTATTAATTCAACTTTTACCTGGGATTTGCTACGGAAAATGAATATGATCTCTGATGCATAAAAGGGCACATCACTTTTTCCCAGACCCACACAATATGGGATATATGTGTATATAGCAAGTGATGTTTTCTTTCTAGGTGGACTAAAGAATCTCTTGCTACCTTGGGGACAGATAATCACTGCTGCTCTAAGAACTTTGAAGTGTTTTTGCTTTGATCTCATGACTTTGAAGTTTCTCTTTGAAAAAGATGTTTAAAGACTTAGGGAAAGGGGAAATACAAGATCATATTATTTGTATAAATGAATAGGGCAGCAAGAGAAGGAGCTGGTTTTCTTTGCACTGTTATTGTGCTTGTAGAAACTAATGGTTCTGCTCACTTCACCCTGTATCAGTTCATGTTACCAAAGATAATAATCTCTATTTATCATTCAAATCTAACCTGAGGGGCAGCTAGATGGCGCAGTGGATAGAGGACCAGCCCTGAAGTCAGGAGGACCTGAGTTCAAATGTGATCTCAGACACTTCCTAGCTGTGTGACCCTGGGCAAGTCACTTAACCCCAATTGCCTCAGAAAAAAGCAAAAAAAAAAAAAAAAAAAAAGAAACAAATCTAACCTGAAATGCTTACTAGCTTTGACCCTGGGCTAGCAATTTAACCCTATTTGCTTCAGTTCTTCAGTTGTAAAATAAGCTGGAGAAAGAAATGGTAAACTATTCTAGTATCTATGCCAAGAAAAGTCCACAAAGAGTCAGACAGTAATGAAATTGATTAAATAGAATGAATTAATTAGATATTGAGCTGTTCAAATGGCTTATAGATGCTCCCACTTTTTTGCACTTCATTGAATTTCTTCATTTTGACATTCAGAACACTGGGCAGAAATAATATCTAGTTCATATTAATATGGACCTTTCTATTGAGAACCAATGTGATGCAGTGGATAAAAATGTGGTCTTGGAAATAGAGTTGGGGTGGGAGCATAAGCCAAGATGTTGGCTTGAAACTAGGAAGTTGCCTCTCCAATTTTCCTCAGAAACAATATCAAATCAAGTCTCTAAATGGATTCTGATGCCACAGCGCCTAAAAAACGATGGAATGAAACAATTTTGTAGCTTAACATAACTTAGAAAGACTTCAAGAAAAGTCTGTCTTACTTGAATAAAAATCAAGCACAGCCCCATTCAAATGATTTTGGAGAAAAACGGAGGAAGGCCCTTAGCCACAGCCTTGATAAGCATCCAAGGCCTCTCAAAACTAGCTCAGCAGGCTGGTTATACAATAACCTAGCTATAAGGCCTCAAGACTAAGCACAGAAGGCCAATTGTGAGCCCAGAAACCCCAATATAACAGATACAACTAGGTGGGAATCCAACACATTGGGAAAAGAAATGAAAGTTATGAAGGAGAATTATGGAAAAAACCAATAGCTTGAAAAAGGAAACACAAAAATTGACTGAAAGAAACAACTTCTAGAATTAGCCAAATTGGGAAAAGAGATACAAAAGCTAGAAGGAAACGATATTTTAAAAATTAGAATTGGGTGAGTGGAAGCTGAAGATGAGACATCAAGAATCATTCAAAGTAAATAGAATAAAAAAAGAAGAAAATGTAAAATACCTCATTGGAAAAACAACAGACCTGGAAAATAGATCCAGGAGACATAAGAATTATGGCCTGAATGCTATGATCAAAAAAGATCCTGGACAGCATCTTCTTTAAAAAAACAAAAAACAACATTTCCATATTAATCATGTTGTGGAAAAAAATCAGAACAAAAGGCAAAAAACACAAAAAAGAGAAAGCAACCCCCCAAAAGGTGAAAATAGGGTGCTTCAATCCATATTAAGTCTCCATAGTTCTCTCTCTGGAGGGAAGAGCAGAATTTTGTTCACAATATCTAGGTAAACATTTATTATCTTCACTTTTGTTTGGGGGAAATGTAGAGATTGTCTCTTTAAGAGCAGGAAAAAGTGAGAATAAAATTGAGTTACTTACTGAGCCTATAGAAAAAGAAGCAGGGAAGAGAGATTAAATATGGACATTATTTAGATATATTAGACATAATTTCTTGTAGTGAGCATTTCACCTTAGGTAACATGTTTTTTGCAACATGGTAATTCTATTCCAATCAATGAATACAAAAGATAAATTTATACAGAAATTGTGTCCTCAGTGCTTGTAAATCCTTAATAGTCTCATACTTAATGAATTGTAGAAATATCCATTTTGGCCTTATTTAGATAGTTATTTGCTCAAGAATTATGAGTAATTAGATATTTTGGGGGGGAAGATTAAAGGGAAAGAAAAGTAAATATACTAATAAATTATATTATGTTAAATCCAACAAAATACATGTTACATGTCAAAATTAAAATTTTACTTTAGGAAAACAAGGCAAATAACAAAATTTCTGTCCAAATGAAGAAAATATGTTTTTAAAGACACATATTACTGAATATTAAACTACTTTGCCTTTATTTGAAAATGTCTTACCTCTTTAGATACATTGTCAGCTTTCTTTGGAAAAGAAAAATATCAACAGACCCAGTTAAATGACATGCCTTTTTTTTGGAAAAAAATATCCCAAATCCAGGCAGCAAATTGAGTTAACTCTCTGGGTTATGTAATGACTTGAAGAGCAGAAATTTGTCCTTAATATCTAAATAAACATTCATTATTTTCACTTTAGTTTGGGGAAATGTAGATTTTGTCTCTACAATTGCAAGAAAAAGCTGTGAATATAAAATAAAGACTTACTCAGCTGAGGCTACGGGCACAAATAATTGTTCTAGCTCCTTCAGAGATCAATATAGTTACAAAAAACAACAACAAAATAATAAGCTAAAATATGGTAATCAAGAGACATGAAGACATAAATAAAAAGGCAAGTCTACAGATGCTTAAGGACCATGATTAGAAAGAGGGATCTATCATTCCCAACACCAACCCCTCCTCCATTTCCCCAACTACTTACAGCCAGGGCAACAAGAAAAACCATCAGAAAAACCACAAAGAAGAGTTTTATGGTTCTGGGCTCCCATAGAATGGAAAGGAGAGAAATCCCTTCTACCTTTGGCCTGTTTTCTGCTTTACATCATGTTTTTTTTTTTTTTTTTAATGAAGAAGAAATTTAGGTAAATAAATTAACTCCCATTTCTATGGTGTTGTTGAATTTAATGTATTTCATTCAAAAAACTGATGAGCAAATATTATTGTTTTCATATTACAGATGAGGGAACAATCTCAGGTGATGTGGATTTATGTAACTAGATATTGGCAGAGCCAGACTTTGGATACTATTCACAGCATGTAATTTCTTTCTGTCTCTCTTTCTTTGTCTCTCTTTCCCTCTCATTACACATACATACATATGCACACATACACACACACACCCCCCCACACACACACACATATATATATGTATATTCCTGAGGATGAAGAAACATTTTTTTTAAAAATTCTGTTTCATTTTCCTTTTAGTTCCAATTTCTCTCTCTTCCCTTCCTCCCCAACACTTCAGAAGGCAAGAAAATAAAGGCCATCACAAATATAGAGAAGAATATGAAAAAAATTCCCCTAACATACAAAAGGGAAAGAAAGGAAGGCAAGAAAGGAAAGATTAAGGAGGTAGAGAAGAAGAAAGAAGTGAAGAAAGAAGAGGGTTCTGTTTAATGAACCTTCATTTTTATGACCACAGTTGTCCACATCAATCACCCCAATCATGTGATACTGAAGAGAAGGAACTCAGGATATCCAAGTATCCAGATTGACAAGGTTGATGCATTTAAACTCAGGGTATATTTCTCTTCTTCAGTGAATTCTGTGCTCAAGGAGTCTTAGATAGATAGGAGAAAAGGATAAGACCTTCATTTCAAGGTCTCACTGAGATAGAGTACTTCCAAAGAAAGAAATTCTACTAATGCAACCTGACACTTTCTCTGCAACTGAGAATTCTAGAAAGTTGCCTAAGATCTTGGGAGGTGAAGTGATTTCTCAGGGCACAGAGCTACCGTGAGTGAGAGAAATCAGACTTCTTGGCCCATGTGTTCCAAATGACCTGAAAACTACATTCAAACTTCAATCAGACTATGAAAAAATAAAAGGCATTTTCTTTGAGGGAACAGGCACTAGGACTTGGGAGGGATTAGGAAAAGCCTCAAATGGGAGATGTGACTGATGATAAGCTTTAAAGAAGAAAAGTGAGGGATTCTAAGCAGAGGAGATAAGAGCAAATATATTTCAGTCTTGGGGACAGCCTTGCAAACCATGGAGAAGAGAGATGAATAGAGGAGGCAGGCCAGTTTGGCTGGACTGTGTTTCTACTTGAAAGTAAGCAGTATGTAAAATTAGAAATTAAGGTCTGAACCTGGTGGTGAAAGAGAGATCATATTTTATCCTAGAGTTCCTGTCACTTAAAGAACAGAAGAGTGACCTGGAAGTTTGTGCTTAAGGAATATCCTATTGTCAGCTGTATGGAGGATGGTTTGGAAAAGAGATGGACTAAAGGCAGGGAGACCAATGAGGAGGCTATTGTAGTCATTCAAGTGAGAGGTCAGGAGGGCCTGACCTCCTGCAGAAAAAGATGAATGTGAGAGATGTGGCAGACCCAGAATCATCAAAATTTAGTAACTGAATGGACATTTGGAGAGAGGGAATAATTATGGGTGAGGATGAATTTCTATATCAGAGTAACTGGGAGGGTGATGCTCAAAAAGGATAAAATTAATAATGTGCATTTCACAGTGACTGATTCACAACAGGTACTTAATAAATCTCATCCTTTTCCCTCTCCTTATCTCTCTCTTGCACTCTGATAGAAATAGGTAAATTCAAAATAGAATAATAAATAATAAAATAGGGCTTGGAGGTAAAGATAATGACTTCTATTTTTGGCATGGAGAGTTTGAGTTGACTATAGGATAGGCAATTTAAGAAGTCTAATAGCTTACCAGATAGTGATATGGAACTGGAGCTCAAGAGAGAGAGAACATGATTTCATGGGTAGAAAAGGCAAGAAGGAAGCTTTAGGTTTCATAGTAAGAAAAAGAGTATGTTTTTGACAATATTTTGTTGAGGTATGAATCAGACTAAATAACCAAATGTGATCCCTGCCAACTCTAAAACAACTTAATTTGGTGACATTAAGGCTAATACTTTTTCTGTTACACCGTATTGTCACTCTGTCTTTGTAATTACCTACTCCTAACAAACACATGGCATTTTCCCCAAAGCCAGACAACCAAAAAAATTGAGCTTGTTGGATTTTCAAAAAATATAAATTGGGAACAGCAAAACTTCACAATCTGGTAAGCACAATATAGTTGCTCTGTTTATAAATCCAGATATCATTTAAGGTATCAGAGGGGAAGATTTGGGGGAGGAAAGAGAGAGTAGAGGGAGGAAGGAGAGAATTGGGGAAAAGAGCTGAAACCAAGAACAAAAATACATTGTTAGTGGAAAAAAAGAGCAGCAAAGGTGAAACTAGAGATACCCCAAGTTAGATGAAGGAAAGCTAGAGAAGAGGAGTATTTAGACAGCACAGGAGGGGAGTAGATGAAGCATGTCATACTATTTCAATAGGACAACAAGCCATTTCACAAAAAAAGTTCAAGAATTCCTGTAATGAGGAAGAGAGGAACATAAAGGGATGAGATGAAATTAAAGGATAAAGTCAATATCTGGACCCTTCTTCAGAATGAGGATACTAGTATAGACTCGAGAGGACAGCAGTGTGCCATATTGTTCAGTTGCTCCAATTTTTTTTTTTTTTAACAAATTTCATTTTAGGGGATTTGTACTCAGATTTTTCCATGATTCTGATGGTCCCTTCAGTTGCCAACAATTTATAACATCCTTTTTGCTCTCTGTTACAAAAAGACAAACTCCAGTTCTCCAATATCTTGCCAACTGTGAAACTTCAGACAACTCATTTAATCTCCCTGTGCTAATATCCTCACTTTTTATTTGATTGTACATGAAGTCTTCTGAGATGACTTCTATCTCTAGATCGGAGATCCTATCACCACATAAAATAGTCAAATGCTAAGTATTCAATTAGTATTGATATTTCTCTATAAATCCTCATTATCATATACATTTTTATAATTTATTCCTCACCTACAATTTTCATAGATAAAATGTTCATACAGTTTTAAGTTAGAACAAAAAAAATTACTAGAAAATATTACCTAAGAAGCGCAAGTGAGAGAAGAGGATTGTTCCAAGAGACAATGAATTTCAGTGTGTGGCAGAGCTATTTAAATCCATTAATGATATGTTAATTTTGTATAAATAATGCCAATAGTGACCTTAAATGTTCATTACTGAGCATAACTAAATATTGATTGTGTGCTCATTTTCAGTAGCCACCTACACCAAGAAATTGTTTTATCAGGCAAAGCTCAAAACAGAATTTGTTGCTGACATGTCCACATTGAAAATTAAAATAACAAATACCTAATCTCTGTTAATCTGGGTAAATCTAGTTGCTGAATATGTTATGTTTGATTATTGTGATGTAAGATTTTTAAATAACATTGTTTTTGGAACTTGAGATAAGGAGGGGAAGACAATAATAGGAGGATAGCTTACAATAAGGTAGCTTTTAAAATTTGATTGTGTATAAACCAACATAGTATTGTAGACAGGAATGCCAAAATTGCTCTTTGGATATCTGAATTCAAATCCTGGGTTCTGCCCCCCCACTAGCTGTGAACCCTATCCGAAGGTTTTGCCTTACCTTGCTGAATCTCAGTTTCCTTATCTGTTATGGATTGCCCTTCATTCTCTCTCTCTCTCTCTCTCTCTCTCTCTCTCTCTCTCTCTCTCTCTTTCTCTCTCTCTATTAAAGCTTTTTATTTGCAAAACATATGCATGAGTAATTTTTCAACATTGACCCTTGCAAGGCCTTCTGTTACAAATTTTTCCCTCCTTCCCCCCAGGCCCTCCCCTAGATGGCAGGTAATTGAATACATGTTAATTATGTATTAAATATATTAATGTTATGTATTAAAATACATGACAAATCGAATATATGTATACATATTTATACAGTTATCTTGCTGTACAAGAAAAATAGGATATACAAGAAAAAAATCCTGAGAAGGAAAACAAAATGCAAGCAAACATCAATAGAAAGCATGAAAATGCTATGCTGTGGTCCACACTCAGATCCCAGAGGCCTCTCTCTGGGTGTAGATGACTCTTCTTCACTGAACAATTGGAACTGGTTTGAAACATTTCATTGTTGAAGAGAGCCATGTCCATCAGAATTGATCATCGTATAGTCTTGTTGTTGCTGTGTATAATGATCTCCTGGTTCTGCTCACTTCCCTCAGCATCAGTTCATGCAAGTCTCTCCAGGCCTCTCTGAAATCATCCTGCTGATCGTTTCTTACAGAACAATAATATTCCATGACATTCATATACCATAATTTATTCAGCCATTCTCCAACTGATGTTGCCCTTCATTCTCAAAGAGGACCAGCTCAGGGAGGTGACATCATAACATGCAAGTGAATTGGATTTAAGTGAGGGAGGGCTGTGCAAGGTCACCTGCCTCACTTTCCCCTCCAGAGCCATAAGGGACCAGTGACCAGATATAGATCAGAAGGACTGGAGGTAGCCCTGGATGCAGTGAGAGATCTTGGCCTTTTTAAGTTAAGGTCTTCCCCAGGTCTCAGTTTGCCTGAGGCAACACCCATTCAGGTGATTAAGACTAGCTGAGAAATAAGTCAGGTGTATGAATATGTTGGCTGGTGACAAGAAGTGACAAGAGAAAGGAAAGGGGGAAGGGGAGAGAATACACATTTATATAGTACCTGATTTGTGCCATGCACTGAACATAGTGATTCACAAATATCAGCTTGTTTAATTTTCACCACAACTCTGAGAAATAGATGCTATTTTTATCCTCAATTTAAAGTTGAAGAAACTGAATAACTATACTTGTACCATTTACTTTACAATGTCATTATGGGAAAGAGATCTTGTAAAGGTTAAAACAGATAAAGATGTAATTTTGAATTATTGAAGCTTGAATAATTCCCAGCATGTTCTATTTTTTCACTGAAATTTGCACACAGATGATGATGCACACAGGTGTGCTTAGCAGTTTTTTTAAAAAGTAAATGTCTATTGTGTACTAAGTAATAAAGGGCATTCCCCTTAACTCTTCATGAGCCAGACAGTCAAGAAGAATTACCAGTAATACTGCTCTGCACCCTTCGCTTCAGTTCCATGGAGTATATATGTGCATATATTTATATGTATATATACATACATATATACTTGTATATGTATGCATATGTATATATACATATATTTATATGTATATATATGCATACATATACGCTTGATTATGTATGTGTATATATATATATATATATGTATATATATATATATATATAGTGTGTGTGTGTGTGTAATTAGGCATATCACTTGAATGATCTGGATGTCACCAACTATAATTAACCTGAAAACCACCAGACCTTGCCATTTTCTTATAGCAATGATACTTTTCCTTCTCATACTATATCTGGGTTTAAAATGTAAAATCTATGCAGGATTAGAGTTGACTCCTTCACATTATTCTTTCACTTTTTAATTTCTCAAGTTGAGATCTACTCTTCACTTTAAAAAAAGAAGTGAAAACCCAAGACATTAACAAATTATCAATCCTTTGTTATAGTCTCAAGATATAAGGACACTGGTATTTGTTCCAGGTGCCATACTTTGATGCTACATTAAAAAATTGAAGAGAGTCTAGAACAAGTACATCAGGATGTTTGAAAAGATCCCAAATCATACTATAGGAGGCTTGGTTGAAGGAATTGATGATTTTTATCCTGTAAAAGAGAAGACTGTAATGGGAATATGGTAGCTTTCTATAGGTATTGAATAGTTGTGATGGAGAAGAAGAGATTATAGTAGAGGGAACAAGCACTAAGTGTCTACTATGTGCCAAATACTGAATGAATCCATTTTTCTTGGTCCATAATGCAGAACTAAGAGGATTGGATAGAAAATGCTAAGATGTAAATTTAGTTTTAATATAAAGGGGAAAAGAAAACTTTTAATAATGCTTTAGAAATACCTCACATAGGTTGTCTCAGTAGGGTCTAAATTCCCCCTCTATAGAATTTGAGCAAAAGTTAGATCAAACACCCATTATGGATTTAAAGCTATCCAAATGAGACCTTAGAGACCCTCTAGTCCAAATCCCTTTTTGTCCAAATTCTTCTGTGGTCAACAGAGGTTGAGGGACTGTTTTACAGTCACACAGCTTGTAAATGTTTAAGCCATGATTGAAGTCAGACCTCACTGACATCAAGGACAGAACTCCAACTCCTGCCTTCAAGTATATTGTAGATAAGATTCTTCTTTAGCTTTCACTAGAGATTTAGCCTGAGATTCTGTGATTTGGTGATCTTAGCATTTACATGGTAGGCCCTGATGTATAAGGCTGGAACCAATTATGGCCTAAGACTGAGGTTCAAAGTCTGCTTCTAACCCATCCTGGATTTGTACTTGTGGTAAAGTGACTTAACTTCTTAATATTTTAGACAGGTCTTAAATATTTTCCACTCACAACCCAATAGGAGCTTGGAATGCTCTGCAACAGGTTGGACACAAATAATCCCTAAGAACATTTGGGGTAGACTCTCTAATTTTGCACATCTTGCATTTCTTCTGGGATAATTCAATTCTGCTTTGCTTGTAGAATACAACACCTTCTTTGACGAGGTCATATCATGCTGAAAGGTCTTATGCCAGTGTCTCTCATGTCATACAATCAATTCTAAAGTTCTTAAGAAAAACCTTGGGAGTGTCCTTATATTACTTTTTCTGACCACCTTGTGAATGCTTGCTCTGTGTGAGTTCTCCAAAAACAATTTTTTTTGGCAAGCACACATTTGACATTCAAACAATGTGACCAAACCAATGAAGTTGTGCAATAGAGTTGGAATGTTTGGCAATTTACTTTAAAAAAAAAGTACCTCAGTGTCTGGAAGACAAAGAAAAATGATATGAATAGTCATACTACTTGGATGAGCTAGGAATTGTCAATCATAACTTGCTGAGATGCAAGACTACCAGGCTTTTTCATTTCCTCCAACACTATACTATACAGACTATCTAGGTCACCTAACATAGCAATGTATCCTAAGGTGGCAGCTAGGTGGCACAGTGAATAGAGTACTGGTCTTAGTGTGAGGAAATCCTGAGCTCAAGTCCAGCTACATACCCTAGCTTACCTTGGGTAAGTCAATTAACCTTTGTCTCAGTTTTCTCTTCTACAAAATGGGGATTATAGTATTTATATCCCAGGGTTATTATAATATTTGTAAAGCACTACACAAATGTTCCCTAAGTTTTAAACTTATAATTATTATCTGTAGGTTACTAAACATTGTCATTTTTCCTACTGTTGAACTCTTAGTACTTTTACTAATTGCCCTGCCATTATATTCTTTTTTGTGTGTGCTACTTTCCTCAATTAAAATATGTGCTCCTTAAGAATAGTTACTGTAAAAAAAAAAAAAAAAGAATAGTGACTGTCTTTTTCTGTTCACATTACTAGTGCTCAGCATATGAAAAGCACTTCTCTTAAGCTTTGCTTAAAATGCAAACTTTAAGAATAAAACACAAAATACTAATGGGGGAGAATCATTAGAGTGTACCTGAGCTCATTCATGGAACCTCTAGTATACAATCCCAAGATTGAAAATATCCCTTCTCATATCCTTGCTGAGTTTGTAAAATTTTCAATTGATGCAAGACTAAACAGCCCTTCATTGTTCTCTCATTTCTTACAATCTCAATTTGGGTTAAGTCTTCATCTTAAGAGTGAAACAAAAAAATGAATCCTTTACAACTGCCAGTCTTTACTTATACAGCATTCAGTCCAATTCAGTTTGTTGTTTGTTTGTTGTTTGTTTGTTTTGTTGAGCTTAACTATTGTGCTAAATTACCATTTTAACTTTCAAGTTATTGGACTTTTCAGGTTTCTATTTTTGTGTTTAACTGAGATTTTAAATCTGGCTTTTTCCTAGAGTTGTTTCTGCTTTTTTAGTTGCATACAGAATTCACCAATCACTTTTATTGATGTATGGATTTAGAAATATAAATTTTCCCCTAGTTTGACTTTGCATCTGATGCATTTTCTAATGCTTTCTTATTAATTTTTAATATATACAACTTTATTTGATGTGATTTTACTATATTATGTTCAGATAAAGATGTATTAAATATATTTGCATTTCTAATACATGGTCAGTTGTATCATACACAGGTAAGAATAGGTATATTTCATTCTATCACCATTCAAGATTCTTTAAAGGATTATCATTATCAAATTTTTCTAAAATTCTACTTACCTCCTTAACTTCTTTCTTGTTAATTTTATAGTTAATTTGTTTAAGTCTGAGAGGATTAAATTGACACCTCCCACTATAATAGTGTCATTAGTTATTTTCTCCCATAACTCCTTTACATTTTCCTTTGAGAATTTAGATGCTATGAAATTTAATGCATATATTTTCAGCATGGATAAAAATTCATTTTCTATGGTACCTTTTAGCAAAATATAGCTTCTCTGATTATCTCTTTTACATAGATCTATTTTTGCTTTTGCTTTTTATGAAATCATGATTGCTACCTCTACCTTTATTTCCATCTTCAGATGAAACATTATAGATTGTCTTCTAGCTATTTATTTTTAGCTCTATTTGTATTTTTCTGGGTCAAATATGTTTCTTGTTAACTACATAATGTTGGGTTCTAATTCCTAATCTATTCTTTTATCCCTCCATTCTGTAGGTAAATCCATCACATTTGCATTCATTTTGTTTACTAATTGTATATTTTCCTCCATCCTATTCTCTTATGAGAAAATGTTTCCTTCTCAAAAGTTTCTTTGCTTCTGACTATTGCTTTCCTTTGCTTCTAACCACTGCTTCCCTGAAACTTCCTCCGCTCTTATTCTCCACCCATCCCCTTTTCCACTAACATCTTTCCTTCCTGCTTCCCTGCTGATGAATTTCTGTACCAACTATAAGATGAATTTCTATGTGTATATTTTCCTCTCTTTAAACCAGTTCAGATGGTTGTCAGGTTTTAAGTGTTCCTCATTCCCAAACACCTCCATTGAATAAACTCTTTTCTGAGTTTCCTAGGTAGATAAGGCAATTTTCCCCATTCTTCCATTCCTTTCCCCTTCTATCCCAATGCAATTTCGCCCCTATTCATTCCATTCTTCTTTTGAGATCATCTAAACTTAATAGACTCATACCCAGCTTTTTTGCCAAATTATACCCCCTCAAAGACTCCTGGAAATCATGAAATTCTGAGAAGTTACAAGTATTATGTCCCCAAAGAAGAATATAAGATATAAGGAGTCTAACCTTTTTTAGTCCTTTATGACTTCTCACTCATATGTAATTTTTAATGCTTCTTTTTAGTCTTGGGTTTGAATGTCAATTTTTTTCTTCAATTCTGGGGGAACTTCACTAAACATCTGGAAAATAATCAGTACATTCAATTCTAAATATAGAAAATCATATTTGTACAGTGATTTAAGGTTTCTCAAAACAATTTGGAGGTATCAGCATTACCTGTATGATTGCCCCAGTTTTTTAGATAAAGAAATGGTGATTCAGAGAGTGAGATAAAGTGAGTTATTTAGGATCTCATTTATAGTAGGGCTAAAAACAAGAATTTGAATCCAGGTCTCTTGATTTCAGGTTCTTTCCCATCATACCGTGCTGATTCCTGTTTAATCAAGTTTGGATAGCTACTCTGCTTTCTCTAATTCATCTTCCTCCTGTCATTGTCTTCTTGTCCCTTTAAGTACCTAAATCAATATTATTTAAAGATATTATACATTAATAATCAATCGCCATCTCCTGAAACCCCAATTCTGCCCAGACTGACATGGGAATTAGGCATTTGGTATTTTAATATTTAATTTGTCCATTTCAACTCTACAGTTTGTTGTGAATTTTATTTTGTTAGATGGAATTTTAATGGGCCTGGAAGTTGGACACAAAATTTGCATTCAGTTATTCTCAGTGATTAAAATTTGAGGTCACTATTGGCATTACTTATAATTACAAATTTGGTATTTCATCAATGACAAAATTTAAATGACTCTGAAACACTGTGAAGCCCATTGGCCCTTTAACACATCAAAAGTGTTCATCTGTCAGTCATCTGTCTTGTTAAGAGAAGTAATGTTTTACTATACAGTTTGAATATGTTCTTTGTTTTTCTTATTTATTATTAGACTGGTTTTTAATCTACAAAAAATATCAGTTGGGGAAAAAAAGAAATATCTATGTGAAATAATAGTAATAGTTTGTAGTTTTATTGAGAAATAATTTCAATAATTTATATCTGAGCCTTTGATGTGAGGAAAAGGAGAGGTGACTGGATCAAAGATCTAGTGCTTAACAGGATCTCACAAGCCAGCCAGTTTAACATATTCATTTTGCAGATTGGGAACAAAGGGTCAGGAAAACTTTGCTCAAACTCTCTTAACTGACATGGCATTAGAAAACTGGAGTTGACCAAATGTACTATTTTTCCCAAAGGGAAATATGAATTTCTTATCTATAAGTCATTGAGTGAATTGTGAGGAATTGGACAATGACTTTATGTTGAACACCCAAAAGGAGATCTCATGAAACACTTCACTAATTTTTCCTTTTGATGTTTTATTTTATAGAACACAATCTGCCATATGTTCTCCTCTTGTCTAAGACAGGCTAGTCTTATTCTGAAGACATACTTAGATACTAGCTTTCTCTTTCAATGGCACCCCACCCTTTATACTCCTCTTCTTTATTTCTCAATGAAAGAATTATGAGTCTTCTAAAATGGTTTCTAAATGTCACTTATTTAATTCGCTCTGCTCATCTGCTGCCCAGAAACCCCTTTTCTCTAGCTTTCCTAAAATCCTTTTTTCATGTGATTTGTTCTGTCTCTGATTTCTTTGTTGCTACTCACCTTTTCACCATCAATGATTTTTTGTTCTTCATTTGGACTCTTTTTTTCCTTTGAAGACCAAGACAATGCTTGTATGTTGAGCAATCTGGCAAATTGTATAATTACTATACTTAATAGATCCTAAACTGGTTTTTAAAAATCCAGTAATTCAAAATTTTTGATGATCTGGCTTTTAGAGAAATGACATTTTTTTTTAAGGAATTGTTAACCACAGAGAGTGAGTAAGAACATGGTTTATTAGGAAAAGAATTAGACCTAGTCACCAAATTATATTATCTCAGAGGCAAAAGGAACCACAGAAGACATCTAGTCTGATCCATATTAGAACAGAATCTCTTCTACAACATACTCAACAAAGTTGTGTCATCCAGCCTTTGTATGATTTCTAGTGATGGTAGGAGAAAAAGGGATGGAATATATTAAGGCTTACTACCTACCAAAACAGACCATGTTTCTCTTGAAAAACTCTAATAGAACGTTTTCCTTTCCATCAAATGTAAAGTGTCTTCTTTGCAACTGTGACTCATTAGGTCATAGTTTCTCTCCTGAGCTCCAGTTCCACATCATGAACTAATTAGCTATTGACATTTTGAAGTGGAACTCCTATAGTCATCTCTACACTGCTACAATAAATGTCATATTATTTTTTTAACCTACCCCCTTCCAAATTTCCCTGTTTTAGTCCAGGGCAGAGACAGAGAAGCATAGGAGAAGGGGAGAAGCATTTATTACGTACTGTGTACCAGGCACTGAACTAAATGCTTTACACTTACCTAAATATCCAAATGTAGAAATTCACTTCATCCATATACTACTCCCTCTCCCAAAATATATCACCAATTATTAGATTTTGTGGATTTATCATCTGCCCCAACTCTCACATTCATCCCTTTTTATAAAAGGGACAAATTCCTAAGTCATGCCCCTATCAAACCCTTATCGCTTCTCACCTAGTCAACTGCAATAACCTTCTCATTCACCTCCCCATCTCTCATCTCTCCTTCTTGCAATCAGCTGTCAATATAATATTCCTCAAACACAGCTCATTTCCTGTGTGACCTTAAATCATGTCAATGAGGTTCTTTGGACCACATCTTGGGGAAATGAAATAATACTTTCCAGCTTTCCTATGAGTAATGGAACTTAAAATTGAGTGACACTGCTCAAGTCAACCATAGTTATCAGTAGACCAAGTAAATCTATGCCTAAAGAAAGGGCATCATTGTTGGTGGAGCTGTGAACGGATACAGCCATTCTGGAGAACAATTTGGAGCTATGCTCAAAAAGTTATCAAACTGTGCATACCCTTTGACCCAGCAGCATTTCTATTGGGCTTATATCCCAAAGAAATCATAAAGGAAGGAAAAGGCCCCACATGTGCAAGAATGTTTATGGCAGCCCTTTTTGTAGTGGCTAGAAACTGGAAATTGAATAGATGCCCTTCAATTGGAGAATGGCTGAATAAATTTTGGTGTATGAATATTATGGAATATTATTGTTCTGTAAGAAATGACCAGCAAGATGATTTCAGAGAGGCCTGGAGAGACTTACATGAACTGATGCTGAGTGAAATGAGCAGAACCAGGAGATCATTATACACGGCAACAACAGTACTATATGACGATTAATTCTGATGGACATGGCTCTCTTCAACAATGAAATGTTTCAAACCACCTCCAATTGTTCACTGAAGAAAGCCATATACACCCAGAGAGAGGGATGCGAAATGTGGACCACAACATAACATTCTCATACTCCTTGATTGACGTTTGCTTACATTGTGTTTCCTTTATCTGATATATCGTTTGTGTAGATAAGATTTTTCTTGCACAACAATGATAAGTTTGGAAATATGTATACATATATTCGATTTGCCAATATTTTAACATAATTAACATGTAGTGGATATCCTGCCATCTAGGGGAGGGGTGGGGAGTTGGGAGGAAAAATTTGTAAGGGAAAGCTATGTAAGGGTTATTGTTGAAGAATTACCCACACATATGTTATGCAAATAAAATAAAATTTAAAAAAAAATAAAGAAAGAAAAGGCATCAAGAAATTCTGCTTTCTCTTGTCTCTTTCACTTCTTACTCCCTCCTAAAAATCTCTTTCATCAATCTTGTACTGCAAAGAGTCCAAAATTCCTTTGATCAACATTCATTCCTTGTCCTAAGATCCTGAGTGTCCAGCAGTCTCCCATTGGTATGGAATAAGCTTAGAAAGACTACACCCTTCCCATCAATACAAAAATTCTGAAGGGGAACGAAAATGACAGAAGATATCTGATCATGGCACTGTCCTGTTCCTAGCTCTAGAGTCAAATACAAACAATTTTGTTTGGTCTTTAGAGACTTTTCTCAATTGGGAAAATTTCCAGGCTTTTATACAAAGCTTGCTTTCATGTACAAAATTGTCCAAACCGGCTATAATGTAAAAACAAACAAACAAACAAAAAAACTTTATGGGTATTTTTATTTGCATTTATCTTATTAATGATTTGAAGAATTAATTCATATAGTTATTAATGTTTTGCAATCCTTTTGAGAACTCTTTGTTAATATCTATTGTAGTCATTATTTCTTATAGTACAATATTCCATTATATTGACATTTTGGCACACAGTAGATACTTAACAAATTCTTTTGCCCTTTTTTTCCTCCCCTTACCCTGGACAAAAACAGGGAAGTTTGGAAGAGAGGTGGTTTAAGGAAAAAAGATTATGACATTTGTTGTATAAATGTACAGATGACTATAGGAATTCCATTTCAAAATGTCAATGCCTACTATTACACTGCTACTCCCCTGTGACTTCATTGATAAATCAAAACTCTCCTCTATATATTTCTCCCTATTAATGTGTAAGCATGACTCTCTCACTTTTTTATTTGTATTGCAGTGCTTGGCATATAAAATGTTTTATTCATTTATTAAATGTCTCAGATAAGAGAGGAATTTATCACTTACACTATGCTTTAGAATCTACCCAATGCACCAAATCATCATATGAAAAAGGCCACAAAGTTTGTACTATATTATATATCAAGATCAAGAAGTTTTATTGTTATTTTAACTCATGATGGGGGAAACTAGGTGCATTTCCTACAAATAAAAAAAATCAAGAGAGAAAAGTAGGAAATTTTTACATTTTTATGAAGTGTTACACAGTATGATAGTACAATGCTTTATACAAGAAGATAAAAATGTAGATCACAAAGCTCCCTTTTTATCATACAAATCCCTTTTATTCTACAAATAGAAAAAATCAAGAGAGAAAAGTAGGAAATTTTTACATTTTATGAAGTGTTACACAGTATGCTTTATACAAGAAGATTAAAATGTAGATCACAAAGCCCTTAGGGATAAATTTGCATCATCTTACATCATTATTCATCTATTCATCACTGTAAGAAGGATCCTGGTATTAGGAACATATTATAAGTGATTTGCAAAGGTTAGAGAGGAAGAAAAAACCCCAAAACTAGGCAGTGGAAATGAATGAATGAAATATCCAAAGAAGAATTCATAGGTTCTTCTCTATCTACCCTGTTTCTTAAGGCAAAATAACATCTTGTTACATTCATATTCACTTTGCTGCCACCAAAAAAATAATAAATAAAATCTGCTATGCATATTTTGGTTTATATGGAACTTTCTTTTTGTCCTTAGTTACCTGGTGATATATGTGTAGTATTGAAATCTCTTGAGTCAGACGGCATAGATAAATGAATAAAAATTATTATTCATTTGCACTGTGTTTATTGTTAGGTATATATATATATACATATATATATTTACCTATATATACATATATATATATATGAAAGAAATCCCTGCTGTCAAGAAATTCATGGTGTGATAGGAAATAATATATACAGAAGGATTGGGGTTTGGGGTTTTTTGGGGAAAGTGGTTTGTAGATTTCAATTATAAGTTTAATGGCAAAGCTTTGTAGTCATTAAATGAAAGCAGCTTTGTATCTCCACAAAGACTAATATAAAATGCAAAGCACATTGTAAAATTTGTTTAAAGTATCATCCTTGATGGACATAAAACAAAATATAACTCATTTCCTAGCAATGCTAATTTAAATGCTTCATATTTGTATAGCATATACAATATTTAATATCCTTTCAAATTTTATTTTATCCTATAAACATCCAAAGTGCTTACAATTATTAGTAGAACAGTTGAAAAAAGAATATATGTCTTTGGGTCACCTAAATATTTTTGTTCTCTTAAATTTCTGCTTGAGCAGAAAGGAAGGGACAGAAGCTGTGATTTCACTTATATAGGGAGCTGCTTAATAAGAAAACTCCCTCTACAAATTCTGAGATCCCCAAGATTGCTAGGGAGTTGCCTAGGACACTAAAAAGTTATATGATTTGTCCAGTGTCACACAGACAGCCCAGTCAGGTTAGAGGCTTAACTTGAATGAAAGTCTACTTAGTTTGGGCACCAACTTTCTCTCTCCATTAGCAATCATAGTCAATTTGCATACATTTCTACAAGATTTAGTAAGCTCTTATGCCAGTTTGGAGTCAATTAAAAGTGGAAAAGATAATAAAAAGGCAGAATGTATGGGAATAAAGAAATTAAACAGAGAGTAAGATTGGCATGACCCTTGGTACATTAGAACTCGAGTGTGAAATTATTCCAAAGTATGATGAAATAGCAAGGTAAATGTCCATTCTGTTTCTTTTTTCCCCCAATATTTTGTATTCCACAGAGCTAACACCCTGAACCTAGGGCCTATAAAATTCATCAGTAGGGAGAATGAATGGTTCATTGATTTCAGTTGTAGGTTCTAAGTAAGTGAAAGTTTTTAATCTTTGGCAATTTACTAAGAAGTTTGTTTTACTGGAATCCTTTTGTAATTCTAAAATTGGCAAAGATCCATTTCCAAACAAAATAAACAAATTAAAAAAAAACAATTGAAAGCTACATTTTTTGAGGAGAGATGGTATGGATGTACATATCCTATATATGATATGGACTTAATTCAGAAAGTTAAATTATGGAATCATTATAATAATTTGTATTCTAATTCTTGAAATTAAGGGACACATAGAAGCTGCTTTATTTTTAGTTATGTGAATTGACTAGGATTAATTGAATTTTCTATTCTTTTTAAAAAAACATTGTATTAATGTTTTTGTATCTTACTTTCTTCCACTATAACCCTCTTTATCTTCCTTCTAGAAAGGCTTTTCATATAGTGAAGAATTTTTTAAGGAAAAGGAAAAGGAAAAAATCAATAGAACTAATAAAATATCTGAAAAGTTATTTAATATTTTACCCAAACTCACAGATTTCCAACCTTGAATGCTTTCTCAATTTTCTTCCTTCCAATCTTGGTCTTTGGAAATTTGCAACATTAATTTTGTTTTGTGGTTGTTCTTTCAATGTAAATTTTTGAAACCATTGTGCATACATTTGTCTTGATTCTGAATATTTCAATCTGTGTAAATTCATGTCTTTCCAAGCTTTTCTACATTCATCATATTTATAGTTTCTTACAGCACATTAATGTTCAACTTTATAATTTACCACACAAAATTTGTTTGGCTTTTCCCCATTATGGAATATCTACTTTGTTACTAGTTCTTTATTATAACAAAAGTACTAATTACTTTGGCATACAGTGTTGTTCAGTCATTTCAATGGTGTTCATGTCATCATGCAAAAAAAAAAAACCTATTTGGGGTTTTCTTGGCAAAGATACTGGTGCAGTTTGCCATTTCATTCTCTAGCTCATTTTACAAATAAGGAAACTGAAGCAAAGAGGAGTCAGATTTGAACTCAGAAAGACAACTCTTTCTGACTTCAGAGCCATCATGCTATTTACTGTGATACACAATTTCTTATCAATGACTTTCTTGGGAGTATTTATCCAGTTCTATAATCTCTGTATAAAGTACATGAACATTTTAATCACTGTGTAATTTCATATTGCTTTCCAAAATAGATCACTGATTTACATCACTAAATATTCCCTAGTGAGTATGTTTATCTTCCCATAGTCTATCCAATATAGACTATTCTTATTTTTTGTCATATTTGTCAGTTTGTGTGTGTGTGCATGTATGTGTGTATGTGTGATGAAACCTCAGTGTTATTTCCATTTACCAAATTACCATTTACTTGGAGCATTTTTCCATATAATTGTTAATGGTTCACAATTTTTCTTTTGAGAATTTTTATTCATATTTTTTAATCACTTATTTGTTAGGGAGTGTCTTTTAGGTTAAAAAAATATGTCAATATGTGATATATATATATATATCACATATTGACATATTTGTTGCTATATCAATGTATATATCATCTTATCAAAATATGTTCTTTAGTTATCTATTTCTATTGGATATTAAACTTTTATCTGAGAAGCCTGATGCAAAGATATCCCCCCCAAAAACTGGCTGTTTCCTTTTTTATTCCATATGAATTAATTTTGTTTATGCAGATGTTTTTCAATTTCATGTAATCAAAATTATATGTTTGATTTTTTGTAATTCCTCCTATCTTTTTTTTTTTTTGGTTAAGCATCTCCTATGTATAGCTGTAAGAATATGTGATGTCCTAATTTTTAAATAGCATGATATTCAATATTAAGGTCATGTAATTATTTTGAATTTATGATGGAATATGACATAGAATGATAATTTAATCATAATTTGGAAATATACAAATAAAGGGGTTAAAGTATTCCTTTTGACCAAGAGTTTTCATTGTCAGGTGTATACCCTAAATGCATTATTGATAATAAAATGTCTTCATACATACAAAAATTTATAGCAACCATTTTGTGGCAGCAGAGAAATTGCAAAGTAAATGTGCATCAATCAGCCAATAATAGTCGATAAATACTTATTAAGAACCTACTTTGTTCCAGATACTGTGCTAATCAATTAACAACAACAAGCTACCAAATGAGGAATGGCCACATAAATTGTATATGGAAAATTAATGAGATGGAATTAATGTGACAATTGCATATTAATGTAACAAATGATGAGTACTATGATGAATAAAGAGAAGTGTCAAAAGACTTGCATGAATTAATGCAGAATAAGGTAAACAGGGTCAAAAACAAATTCATTCAGCGACTACAAAAATGTAAATGGAAAGAACAGCCACAAAATATTTTTAAAATAATGTTACTAAATTAGAAAAACTAAATTTGACTCCAAAGAAGAGATAAAAGAAGACAGCTACTTTCTACTCCCTCTGTTTTTGCAAAAGTAAGAGTTCTAGAGCTATGGAATATTGTATATATTATCAGATTCTTTTAAATGTATTTATCAATTTATTTTTTTTTAATTTTGGAGAAGGCCAGGAAGGGATTAGGATGGAAATTAATGCAATATAAAAACAAAAAAATATAATTTTTAAGTTTAAAAAGAAAAGAGTTTATTGGCATCTAGAGCTATCTAGTTTTAGTGAGGATTTATTTATTAGGATAATACAGTCCAAGAGTTTCAAAACTTTCTAAGAAATAGTCTTTTAATATCGGGAGGGAAGAATGTAGCAGGTTTAAAAAATGGTAAGAGAGGGAAAAAAAAGGTAAAATCAACTCAACAAGCATTTATTAATTGCCTGTTGTGTGCCAGGTATGTGCTATATGCCTGTGATACAAATAAAGGTAAAAACAAAAAAGGGGGGAAAAACTATTACCCCTTTCAAGAAGTTGAGAATCTATTGGGGTAAGCAACATGTAAGAAATTATGAATAAAAAGTTATAGATAGGTTTGGACTCGGTGATATAGCTAAGGGCTCAATTACATTGGATACTTTCAGAAAACTCCTCATTTTTTCATTTGTTTGTTGTAGAAAAAGTGAGTTACAGTAAATGCCAAGTCTCCTTAAGGTAAATTCAGTATCTGTATGCTTTATTATCCTCCCATGTTTTGTAGGTTTTGTAGACAGGTAAATTGGTATGCAGAAGCTTCCAGAAGTAAAACCGATTCCTTAATCAAATATTATAAATACCTTAAAACACAAATACACATACATATGTACAACTTAAATAGTAATTGAAAATACAAAAAAAGAAATTGGCTGCTACTTCAATTTAAGGCACACCTAATTCATTCTAACTCCAAAAAGCAGTGAGATAACTTTCCAAGAGTCTTTGAAAAATATATCATTCAAAAATGAATAGTCATAAAATTCCTACTATATGCCAAAATAAAGAAGATATAAGAATAAAGTGTAAAATAATCCCCATTCACAATGAAGTGACATTACTATGAGGGACATAGCAAGCATCTATAGAATGCAGATAGATGATAGATAGGTAGACAGACGGACAGACAGATGAGTAGTAAGCATTTATTGCTCCAGGCACTGTGCTAAGTGCTGGAATTAAAAATAAAAGCAAAAAAAGCTTCTGGTCTCAAGGATCTCACAGTGAGATGACTAGGAAACAACTAGGTACAAATAAATTATATACAAGAAAAATTAGGGGTAGCCTCATAGGGAAGGCATTAGCATTAAGGAAGAATAGGAAAGGTAGGATTTTAGTAGCAACCTAGAACTGAGGACAAATAAAACAGATCAAAATAAAACACCAACCCCTAACATTTACTAGAGAGAGAGTAAAAAGTGGGTGAAGAAGAAAGTAGCCCTTCTCCCCATCCATGCCACCTAAGCCATGTAGATGAACTTGAACTGTCACCTTTTCTGGAACTGAGAAAGACAGCAAAGGGGTTCCAGTCTAATCATTTTATAGAAACAGTCTGTTTTGCTACATAGCCATTAAAAATGCTATTCCTCCCCCCTCAAACCCCCACCAAGATGTTAGGCAATCCTAGACAAAGGCAGCAAAAGCTCCTGTAATATCATCTTTGTATTTGTACAGGTGTTTTCAGAATATTTTCTCTCTGAGACCACTCCCCAATTAGATTATAAGTTTTTTGAGAGCAGAGATTATTTTTTTTGTATCTCCAGTGCTCAAGTCAACACAATACTAGTAAGAGAAGACAAGCATTTACTAAATACTTACTTACTATGTGCTAAACACAAAACGCTAGAAGTATAACCAGAGGAGAAATATAAAGATTAGCCAGCGTGAGCCCCTCCCCATATGGAGGCACCAAGACAAGCTCATCAATGATAGAGGGATGTTCTAAGACAAGAAGGGCAGGTAAAACATGATGAAAATCCAAAAAGTCAGAAACAGAGCTGGAGATCAGGGAAGATATGAGAGATACACAGAAAACATTTTAAAAATACTTTTTGACTTGTTTTAACTTGTAATTCTAAAATAAAAGGGGAATGCAGCCTTGTAGAAACAATACCTGAAGCTATGAACCACCTCCAATATCAAAGAAAAGAATGAAGGATATAAAAGTTAGTTCATAATACATCTTGTAAATCTCAGAATAAACATTTATATAGTACCTACTATGTGCTAGGCACTGTGCTAAGTACTTAAGATAAAACAATATCTTAGAAGAATTTAGTCTTGTCAAATAATACCTGTGCAGATTTTATTTGAGAATATGATGCTTTCACTTAAAAAAAAAGTACCTTTCTAAACATGTAAAGGGCTCCCTGATATGCTGATTGTTATGGGTCTTGCAACCTCTCTAGAATATTACCAGCCATTCATCTCTGGTTTCCTTCCTCACTTTTTTTGCTATCTGCCTTCCACTGCCACACATATTTGCCTCTGCCCTTTAAGGGTGAACATCCTTAGTCTCTCTCGTTGGGATCTCCCAGAGTAAACTTGGGTGGGTGTGGTCAGGCCTCAAATGGGTTTCCAACCTATTCTCCTTTAGGCATGGCCACAACATATCACACTGCCTGCATCCTGCACATATGTCCCTGTAGTTACTGTACCTGTCTTTTATGGGGCTTATTAGAATCTTTGTGTTGCACTTTTTATGGGATGAAAGAAATTGAGAGGGAGTCACTGCAATGGAAGCTCAGAAAGGAAATCTGGAAGCCAGAGCCTGGAGGAAACATCTGAGAAATGGCTTGTGTAATCATAGATACCAGGTTGGGGAGTTAAGACACTGAATGGAAACTCAGAATGTTTAAGCTTTACAACATGATTTCATCAAGCTTTTTTACCTTCCATCATGTCTTAAATCTTCTTACCCTATGGCATTATTTTTATTTTTATTTTTTTGCTTCTTGCTGAGGCAATTGAGGTTGGGACTTGCCAGGGTCACACAGCTAGGGAATGTTAAGTGTCTGAGAGCAAATTTGAACTCAGGTCCTCCTGACTTCAGGCTGGTGTTCTATCCACTGCGCCACCTAGCTGCCCCTAGATTTAGTTATTTAATATCTGACTAATAATTCCTCAGTTCTTGCATTTAAATTTAAGTTGATGAGTATGGGATTCTTGGGGCTAAATGAGAATTAAAGACTTTGATGATGCAAATATAAATATAATATAATATTATATTAGAGAAGATCTCTAATATAATATAAAAAGTAAAATCCTATAAAAAGAACTTTGTGAAATGACCAGGTATATTTTTCAAAGCAAGTCAAAATCATGACCTTTCCCCTCTCAAATTTAATAAAACACTGTGCTTTGACTTATTTGTATTTATTATACATTATCATGAATTGTAGTTTTGTATATCAGAATGTAGTATATAAAATGATCAAAGAATTTAGATTTACAGGATATAGAACTGAGTTTGACATTTGCTATATATTCACTAGGCAATCTTGGGTATGGCATTTTCTGAGGTTCAAATTGCTTAATAGTAAAAAAGTAAAAAAAAATTATTTTGCTTTGTAGAACCTATCTCATAAGTTTGCTAATTTTAAAAATGTTGCATTCTAAATTTCAAGGGATGATATAACTGTGGGATATCATTACCTTCCCATTAGATTCAAACTCAAAAAGGACAGGAGCCATCT
The DNA here is from genome assembly GCA_023553655.1 of Myrmecobius fasciatus. Classification (NCBI taxonomy): domain Eukaryota; kingdom Metazoa; phylum Chordata; class Mammalia; order Dasyuromorphia; family Myrmecobiidae; genus Myrmecobius; species Myrmecobius fasciatus. The sequence goes on along the minus strand of JAJPUD010008477.1, from coordinate 26,688 downwards.
CTACAATAATCTCTACATCCAACAGTACCAATATAGTACTTTCTTTTCAACAGACATTTCCTAGAATTTTGTTGAATTGTATTTGAATTTTTCTACTTTTTTTGGTTGTAGAATGACATGAACATCAAAAACTATTTTTCCTTTGAAATGAGAATACATCAAAAAGCAAATTCTGGGGAAGAATTACTGAATTATTCAGAGATAACTTTGGAGTTCATTAAGGTTTATTTTGTCTTGTTCAGTAGTTTTTTAGTCCTCTCCCTTACTTCGAGAGCCCATTTGGGTTTCCTTGGCAGAAATATTGGAGTGGCTCATATTATAGATAAGAAACTGAGACAAACAAAGTTAAATTACTTGTCCACACAGCTACTAAGTGTCTGAGGCAAAACTTGAACTTGGGAAGATGAATCTTCCCAATTTCTAGTCAGGTACTTGATGCACTTTGGCGCCACCTCGCTGACCCATAGTGATACAAAATATCAAAGGTACACGCAAGGAAAACCACAACTCCCTACTCTTCATTCTGATACAAGCACTTTTCTTCAGTAATTCTCTCCTACCTGGTGTAAGAATAATCTAGTAGTAATACTTTGGATTAATTTCAGAAATTAACAAAATTCTTTCTAAGTAGTGCAATCATCACTCTGGAAAAGATAGACTAGAATCTCCTGTTTCAAACAACAAATTTGATACAATTAGACACCTCACTACTAGTGACCAAATAATTTATTAACAGTATCAAGAAAAAAAAGGAGAATAAACAATTAAACAAAATGCAGAATGCTGCAAATGAACCAGAATTCAGCGTCACCTCTGGGCTCTGCAAAACAAAGGGAGAAAGGAGCTGCTAAGTGGACTTGAGCTCTCTGTCGCCTCCTTCTGGTTTATCCTGTCACTACAGTAAACTCCTTTGTCACAAGGAGTGACTTTTTCTTTATCTTTATTCTTTATGTGCTTCTATCTTGTCTCTCTGTCTCTTCATGTGGTGCCCTAAAATTTGGGAACAAGTCCCTTCCAAAAGGTCACCGAAACCCCTTACCAAACTGAGCTCTCCTCAGATTATCTTAACAATTTAGTTCTCCTCATATTGTTAATTAAAAGATCTCTTGTCAGATTGTCAGTTAACTCTCTATAATCTTATTAAAGATCAAGAGTACTTAAACTTTGTTATTTAGAACCTCAGTAAATTGAGCCAGCACTTACAGGAAAATAAGAGTCACCATATTAGCTAAAACGGTTCTAAGAATTTTCTCTTTGCTGTCATCAATCACTTTTCATGGATATAGATTTTGGGTGATAAAGATCATTGTGGTCTTTACTGGGGATGAAAACCAATAGGAAAATTAAAATTGTAGGTATCCAAATTCTAGTCCTATGTAGGTTCCATAGGCCACCAATGAGTCACCTACTGGGAACTGACAATTCTTTGTGGAGTTTTTCACAAGCAAATGAAAGAACATCCTTAAGAAAGTACAAGATTGGCATTTAAAAAGAGCATGGTGTTTTTCAAAAGGGAAAAGGCCTTCTTTTTAATTCATGATAAATATGGCATTTCAGACCTATCAGCTTTTTAAATCACTTCCTATTCATATAGTGTTTGATCAGAGATAATAAGATATCTTTTACAATATTCTTTTTGTTTCTAATATTTGTTGTTCTTGGTTCCTATAGTTATAAAATTTCCACACAGTTCCTTTCTTGGTGAACTTGTCAGACTCAGAATAAAAGAAGCAATCTGAGGAGATAGAAAAATATATTATTTTATGTGTTAAATGACTGATTATAAGTTTATAAATAGTTTCTTTTTACATGAGAATTCTCTTTCCTAAACATGTCTCTATGTAGTTGTCATTTTTATAATTTGGTATATATTGTATATGGCATTTGAAATTCATGGAAAAATCTTTCTGAGTTTTTAATGAAAAGTAGCATCCTAGTGAACTTCCCAAGGAAAATGCTTTTTATTTTCTGGATCAGTGATTATTGATTATTGGTTGAATTCTCAAATGCCTTCTCATTTCCTTGAATAGAAAACACTAACTGGGCTTTTAAAAATAGATTTATCTTGATAATCACCCAAGACTTCATTTCTTTATTATTTTGGCATGACCAAAAATGAAACTGAAAGAAGGAAATTTGTTTATAGTCAGGATATAAAGCTGCAAATAGATGAAAAAATATTTTGAAACAAATTTTTATTCCAATTACCTAAGAACTTTATTTGAAATTACCTCTCTCACAAATTGTCTGGTTGAGGGTTATGTATGTGGAGTAGGATTATATCCCTCATTGCTGTCTTATATCCCTCAATGCTGTCTTTTTCTAGGTTTCCCCCCCTACCTGTCTAACTGGAACTTTCAGAAAAAGGATTCATTAGCAATATTATGTCTAAGGTAAGCCTTCAAGAAAGATCCTTTGAAATAGAGAGAAGTGAGGATCTATCATTGCATTAAAGCAAACAGGACAGTCTATGCAAATGCATAGAGGTAGGAGATGGAATGTTGACTTTGAGAAATATTATTAAGTACAGTTTGGTTGCAATGTAGTGTGTTTGAAAGATAGTAATGTGGTAAGGAGAAAGACATGAAAAATTACACTGAAGCAAGACTGTAAAAGACTGGGATTTGTATTTTAGCCTAGGAGCAAGAAGGAGTAAATTAAGTTTTTTGAGCATGAACTGACATTTCATGCTGATTTCAGAAAAAAAAAATTCAGAAGGACATTTTTAGAAGTTGTGTGGTAGACTGGCTGGAAAAAAGAGAAAATACCAATTGAGGAGGATTCTACTCAAGAGAACATGTAGAGAGAAGAGAAAAGAATGCAAAACTAAGACCTGAGAGATCATGTTTGAAGATAATTAAATAGCAAAAGAGTCAATTCCATTTCCTTTCACAATCTTATTCCAGTGTGATTTTCCTTGCCTTGTTTTTATCTTGCATTACTCCTTTCAAGCACATGTTTCAACCATACTGGACTTAATAGCATTTCCCAAATAAAACATTCCACCTCCCACTTATCTGCATTTGCAAATTCTGTCATGTTTGCTTTTAATGTAGGGATAGATAAATCCCTATTTACCTTCACTCCCAAAGGATCTTTACCTTTCTTGAAGGTAATTAGATACTATATTGCTCTTAGATATTATATTGCTGATAAATCTTTTTCTGATCCCTCCAGTTATTAGTATTCTCTCCCTCTTCAGATTACCTTGCATTTCTCTATATGTATATATTGTACATTCTTCCCTCTTCTAACTGGTGACTGTAAGTTAATTGAGAGCAGAAATAGACTTAAGTGAGGCAGAGCTGCCAAAAGCTTCTAGCAATAAATTGCAGATATTTAATAAGAGCTATGACCACCAAATCACAAAATCTCAGGCTGAAAGAAACTCAAGAGGACACCCAGGCTAAACCAAATCTGAAAAAGGATACCTTCTACAATATATGTGTAGATAGCATGCCATACTAGATAGACAGCTATAATGAGAATTGGTGAGATCTGGGTTCAAATACCGCCTGAGAGACTTACAACTGCATTATTTAAAAAATCTTATATTCAAATTATGAGCCATCACATCTCTTATCCTTTGACCTACCCAGACTGACATTAGGATCAAGCATTTGATATTTTAGTTTTCAAATTTATAACTACAAAATTAGCATAACATTAATAGCAGAGTTTAAATAGCTCATGAAAGAGCATAAAATGTATAACATAATAATGATTTATGAAGAAATGCGGATACTATTTTAATATTAAACATATGAATATTTGGTATAAAGAAAGGGAGAAGTGATGGAATTATAGATCTAAAACTCCATTTGGTCTAACCAATTCATTTTACCAATGAGGAAACTGAGCTTTAGATAGATTGAATAACTTTCCTGAAGCCTCACAATTGGTAAGATATTGAAGAATTGAAGATGACCTCTTTTTCACAGAGGACAATGTAGATTTTATAAACTATAAGTTCCTCAGGGGATTATTAGGGTCTTGCTAATAGCATTACAAATCCCCTAAAAATAGAACTAGTAAAAAAAATTGAATAAATGGACAATTTCTCCACTTGACTCTTTGTTAATCTCCTTATTCTGAAAATAAACAAATATATCAACTTTCTCTTTTAATGTCACCACATCCCTCTCTTTTTTTCCTGATGCAGAAAGTCTTCTGAAATGGCTTGTTGTTCCATTAAAGGAATGTCACCTGCTTTTCTTACTCTTTCTCTGCTGCTGAGATATTCCTCTCTTCTAGCATTCCTTCATCTGATTTCTTCTGCCTCTGTTTGCTCTGTTATTATTCTTCGGTTTTTATTTTTCTTTGTTTTGGCCTCTTTTCCTTGGCCTTCTCCTTCCACTCCTATTTCTTTCTTTTGAACATATTAAATATTGCACTTAGTCTCAACAATGAGGTGATTAAGAACAATTCCAATAGACACATGATTGAGAGAGCCATCTGAATTCAGTAAAAGGACTGTGGAGACTGAATGTGGATCACAATATAGTATTTTTACCTTTTTGTTGTTGTTTGCTTGCTTTATTTTTCTTTCTCTTCTTTTTCCTTTTTGATCTAATTTTTCTTATACAGCATGATAAATATGGAAATATGTATAGAAGAAATGCACATGTTTAACATATATTGGATTACTTGCTATCTAGGAGAGGGGGTGGGAGAAGGGAGGGAGAAAAAATTGAAGCACAAGTTTTTGCAAGGGTGAATTTTGAAAATAAAAAAGCTACAATTAAAAATGATGTTTCTTGGGGCAACTAGATGGCGCAGTGGATAGAACACCAGCCCTGAAATCAGGAAGACCTGAGTTCAAATCTGTTCTCAGACACTTAACACTTCTTGCTGTGTGACCCTGGGCAAGTCACTTAACCCCAATTTAAAAAAAAAAAAAGATGTTTCTCAAACTTCAGAAAATACAGGCATTGCAACCGCATGCTATGTGCAGTGAGTCCTTCACATAGTGTCCTGAATCCAAATTTTGACTCCGATAATCACTAGCAACATAGATACATATGACTTGAGTCACATGTGGTGGTGACCTTGTCACTGTTTTGGAGCCCAGAAATCAATAATTTTTGGTGAAGATCCAAAACATTTCTGGGTATCGATCTTCCAATAAGTGGCTGCCAGAAATACTATGCTTTCTCAACAATCCAAGGCACCTCTTGTGTTAGGGTATATTTTGAAGGAGGTGCTCCACTGTCCATTTGGTGTGTCTGCCTATTGATTTCAGGTTACATTAGAGAATCATCTCCTGCAGAGAGAGAAAGAGAGAGAGAGAGAGAGACAGACAGACAGACAGACAGAGAGAGAGACACACAGAGAGAGAGACAGAGAGAGACAGAGAGACACACACACACACAGAGTAAAATATCACTGTCCACCACCCAAGGCAATAGTGTCTGCTCTAGGTTGCCATCTTTGGACAAGATATCTTCTGTACCCTTCTGCATTTTGTATTTCTCTAGGATAAGCAATGATTTCTTGCCTCCTGATCAAGCTTTTCTGTTTCCTGGTGCTGCCTATACTCATTGCTAATGTCCAGCATATTTCCATTCCTTTATGCTGCTTCCAAACCTTTGTCCCTAATGTTTAAACCATTCCTAATTCTTAATTCTTATTTAGTTCTATCCACCTTAACCTTTCCTCCTTATTGTTCCACTCCAGAACATCTGTCTTTTCCTTCTACCGTTTCCTTTGGAATGTCTGCTTCATAATTAACAAATTATTTTATTCTAATTTTTATTTTTAATGCCTCCATCTTGTGGCCCTTAATGACAAATAATTCCACTCTGGCTCTATAGCTTCCATAGTTTCCATTGCCATCCTTTCAGTACTGGTTACACTCATACCCTGACTCATTATGGATCATGTTGAAGAGTTAGGATACTCTTTTATCACCATTGTTATTTCCAAAATCTCTCTATTCCACCTTCACCAGGACACCTCTCCTCCACTGACGTTCAGACTAAGCAGTTGTTAGTTGGACTTGTTCTTGTCATCCCCCTCTTATAGTTTTTTCCTTTCTCATTGCAGTCACTTCCTCTGTCATACACTTGTCTTTTTTTCTTGTTTATATGTTTCTATCTTGTCTCTCTGTTTCTTGTGTAGGAGAAAGTCCCTTCCTCAATACCACTGAAATCCCTAAGCAAACTGAGCTCCCCTTGGACCACATAATTCTTTTCAAATTGTTGGTTAGAGGATTTATTCTCCTCAGACTCTCAGGGAATTCTCCCTGTGGTCCTATTAAAGATCAAACATCACTATACAAATTCTCTGTGATTCAAAACCTCAGGAAATTGAGCCAGAACTTTTAGGAAAATAATAGCCACCATAGGTGGCTAATCAGATAAGGATCTGATTAAGTAAAATAGTTCTAAGAATTATCTTTTTGCTGGCATCAACAATTTCTCATGGATATAGATTATCTATCAAAAATTAGTTACTAGCAGGAAAGAAATACCATCTTCATCTTCACTGGGGATAAAACCAACAGGAAAAGAAATTGGAAATATACAGATTCTAGTTAGGTTTGGGTTCCATAGACTACCAATGGGTCACCTTAAAAACCTGGGACTGATTATTCTTTGTGGAGTTTTTCACAAGCAAATGAAAGAACATCCATAAGACAATACAGGGTTGACATTTTGAAAGAGTATGGAATTTTTCCATAGGGAAACAGGCCTCATTTTTAATTCATGGTAAATATTATGGCATTTTTAGGTCCACCAGTTTTTCAAATCACCTATTCATATAGTGCTTGATCAGAGATAAAAAGATGATTTACAGTATTCTTTTTCTTTCTAATATTTGTTATTCTTGGTTTCTATAATCCATTTTCCACATATTTCCTATCATGGTGAACTTAAGTCAAATTCAGAATAAGAGAAGCATTCTGATGAGCTACAAAAATATAAAAATTAACATGTGTTGAATGACTGATTAAAAGTCTAAAAATAGTTTCTTTATGACTTGAAAATTTCCACAAACAGATATATATCAATGTAGTAGTCTTTTATAAATTAGAAGTCCTCTGTACATGGCATTTTTAATTCATGGCAAAAATCTTTTTCAGGTTTTTAAGAAAAAGTAGCATCCTATTAAATCTTACAAAGAAAATAATTTGTATTTCCATTATCAATGATTTTGGATAAATTAATCAATCCCTCATGTACATTCTCATTTCCTCCACTAGGAAAGAATAATTTTTAAAAATAGATTAATCCAAATAATCACTCAAAATTCCAATTTATTTATTATTTTGGGAAAAATTAACAAAATGCAATTTGAAAAGATTGATTTGTTTATAAATACCATATAAAATTGTAAATAAATGAAAGATTATTTTAAAAATATTTTTATTTCAATTATATGAGAATTTCACTGGAAATTACTATGCTCTTAAAAAAAGGAAATTACTTCTCTCACAAATTATTTGGTTAAAAGAGATCTTAAAGGAGGGAAAGGGACCCACATGTGCAAAAATGTTTGTGGCAACTCTTTTCATAATGGCAAGAAACTGGAAACTGAGTGGATGTCCATCAGTTGGAGAATGGCTGAATAAATTATGATATATGAATATTATGGAATATTATTGTTCTATAAGAAATGATCAGCAGGATGATTTTAGAAAAAGTCTTGGGAGACTTACATGAATTGATGCTAAGTGAGATGAGCAGAACTAGGAGATCATTGTACACAGCAACAAGAAGATTATATGATGATCAATTCCTATGAATGTGACTTTCCAACAATGAGATGACTGATGCCAGTTTCAATGATCTTGTGGTGATGAGAGCCATCTACACCCAGAGAGAGGATTGAGGGAACTGAGGGTAGATCACAACATAGCATTTTCATTCTTTTTTGTTGTGATTTGTTTGAATTTTTTTCTCATTTTTTCTTTCTGATCTGATTTTTCTTGTGCAGCAAAATAATTGTATAGCTGGCAGTAATTGTTTTCTCTGCATATTTAATGAGGATTTGTTTGGCTATCAAAAATCCCCTTTCTTTTCATATAGCCTCCTGATCATGAAAAACATGAAAAACATTTGAAGTCAGTGTAAATCTTTGAGAAGTAAGCAAAAGATATAGGATAGGGTTCTCTAGAAACCTAGGACCTAGCCCTGCCTTCCCATCAACAAACATACTGTGTAAAAGGCTCTAGGCAGATTAGTTTAGCTTTTAGGGTCCTAAAACAAAACAAAACAAAATGCTTAGTCAGAACAGGGCCTGCTAAGATTGTCTCCTTCCTCTTAATGAACAAAAAAGAAAGTGGGAGTAGCCCCAAATACTTGGGCAAAGTAGGCCTTTAGATAAAGAAATTCTAGCCCCAAGAAGCAAAAGATTTTATAGCAGCAACCAGAGAATCCTCTAGGGCTAGGCTGCAAATTAAAATATACTTGTATTGTGTTTTATATCTTCCACTGACCACTTGCTGTGATTACAGAAATTTACTATAAAAGGAAAAACCAGAGACATGATTTAAATAGTATCAAAACTGGTTCTTCAGGTCTTGACTTGAGAGCACATACAGAATAAAGCATCCTTACAGCAGTTTTACTTCAGGTAACTGTTCTAATTTTAACAATTCCACATTAAACCAGACTCAGGAATAATCAGGTGGGTTCTTATCCAAAAGACCACTGGGAAATTGAGTCAGAAAGATCCTACCTTCAGCAGAGACCAAGATTGTCTTTCTAATTAGTTCCCAGATACTAACTTCCACCTGTAACAACTTCTTCTGTAGCTTATGGCATATTCCTTTCAGATGGTGTTATTACTGGCTTGATGATCAGACAGTCATACTTGAATTTAAAACTCCAAATAAATATCAGCTGCAGTCTCAAGAGACTTTATCTCCTATAATAATTCTCATCAATCAAAGCTTCAGATGAATCTAGCTCAAGGATCATAGTTATAGTAATATATCCTAGAAAGTTCATGGCTTATCTTTCATATTTAAGTAGATGATTTTAAGCTCAACATTACATAGATCACTACCCTATATGTAGAAAAATTTTCAAAGGGACAAAAGCAAAAACTATTATTCTCAGAATCCCTTTAAATAATGGGTACAAATTTAAGATGATTCAATACAATCAATTAAAATTCATACAGAACATATAATTTTAAATTTCACATAAAAGAACCTTATCAGAATTATTAATCGAATCAGATAAGGTTTACTGCCCCCCTTTTTTAAATAAGCTTCTCTGCCAGATTTTAAAAGCAGCTAAACTTTTTTTCTGTTCCTTTTTCTTTCAAATTAGTGCAAACAAGTCATAATTAAGTCCAATAAAAAGTTAAGACCACAAGCATTTTTTATGCTAAGCACCTTTGCATTATTGAAATGATCAATTGCCAAATTTCTTAAATTCCCGATAATACAAAACTGCTTTTACTATTGTATCTCAAATAACAAATTTCACTAAATTGATTAAATATAGTTTCTTTCTCTCCCTCTGGCCCCATGTGTCCCTGCTGCAGTTAGGGAATTTGGAAGGGGGAAGAAAGAGATTATTTTCACTCTCTGCACTATCTTCCTCCTCCAAGAGGCCCCAATTTAATTGAATTGCTTTGGAATTTTGAAATGATCAATTGCCAGATTCCCCAATCATTACTCTCAATGGACTTTCCTGCAGTTCCAACTTTGGCCAGAGTTGGAGCCTACAGGAAAGTCGGGCCTCTCTTTGTCTCTCTCTTTTTTAAACAAATTGTAGCTCACAGAACAGACATGACAAAGACATTCTGCACAAAGACACAAACACAGACAAAAATTACATGGAAGAAAACCATCCCTTCCCCACACACAACAGAAATACCCAAGTGAACTTTTTTTTTCCTTTTTGCTCTGAAGAATTGAATTGGACTGCTCCCTCTCAGAGCATCCAATCTCATCACAACCTGATCTCCAGCAAAATTCAGAGCTGACCCTTCTCTTCTACCCCCCACTCACCTCCCTCCATCTCCCCACTCAACAGATAAAGCTTCGAAGGAGTTGCCTACCTTCCTGGCCAACCACAGAGTGCTGCTATTCTGTATCTTTATCAGAACCCCTTTCCTGGATCTCACCCCTTAATCTGGATCATCCAAGGCTTGATGATCCCAGGGCTGCCTAAGGACAGTTCAAGGACACATTAAGAGACAGTGCCCCTGTCAATTACACATACATAAATTATCTGGTTCTCTCTTACTTGGACTTAATCTTCTCCAAAGACTTGTGTGCTTTCTGTTTGTATCTAAGTGTCTCTCCTAGGCCCATCCTTCATAGAGAGGGAGGCTGAGAGTCTGATCTCAAGGTAGGTCAGAGAAAAACCCAACCTGGTGCCTGCTTTGAATCAGGATCCCAGCCTTCTCTCTGGGAAACTACAGATCCCAGATGAGACCCTATAAACTGTGTGGGATAGGTGCTAGAACCCCTTTTCCAAATTAACTAATCAGAGACATCTTCAGGTACAAAGAAAAAGCTTTTATTTAGTCCCTGCAGAGAGAGACCCAGACACCTGGGAGCCATCCCAGATTCCACCATGTGCTTGTGAACCTGACCAGCCAGAAGTAGAACACCTGGTTAAACAGGAAAAAAACCAAGCCTTTTCATTGAATAGACTAAAAGGACATAACCATTCTTGACCAATGGTCACCAAAGTTGTCTGCTTCCCACAGGTCCCATCACTTCCTGTAACTTCCTGTCCCCTCCTGCAACCAAGGGCCTGATCCTCCAGATATCATGTGACCCCCCCCCACCCCCCGGTTCCTTCTTGGACCCAGAGTCCAAGGCCTGATCTCCCAGCTCTGGGAATGGGGATCATATGACTTAGTCTCATAATCTGAGAAAGCTTCAACCAATCAGTCCCATTCATCGCTAAAAAAAATTATTTGGTTATGTGTTGGGGACTTTGTGTATGGAAGGGGTTATAATTACATCCCTCAATTGTTTCCTTTTTCAGGTCTTTTTCTTATCTATCTGACTGGAGGGATCAGAAAATGATTCATTAGGAATATTCTTCAAGAAAGATAATGATCCTTTGAATGGAGGGAAAGGGCATCTTTCTTTCATTGTATTAAAGGCAAACAGAATAGGGTGTGCAAATGTATGGAAATGGGAGGCAAAATATTGACTTTGGGAAATGCTATTAAGTCCAGTTGAGTTGGAACATGGTGTGTTTAAAAGGGAGAAAAGGGAGGGAAAATAATTGAGGTAAGATTGTGAACAACAATGCAATTTGTATTTTAGGCTAAGAACATGAAAAAGTGAGTTAAGTTTTTTGAGTAGGAGGTGACATTGTTCATTTCAGATAAAAACTTATGAAAGTCTGTGTGACCTTAGGCAAGTTACTTAACCTCAATTGCCCCAGAAAAAAAAAAACTTATGAAAGTCATTTTTGGAAATTATGTGATGGACTGATTGAAGTCAAGACAAAATGAAAACACAGAGTAAGCTTAGGAAGTGATCACAATCATTTTGGTGAAGGTGATGGAAGCTTGAGCTAAAATGTTGACTGTGTGAATAGGAAAAAGGGATTAATACTAGAGATGCAGTGTAAGTTGAGTCAATAAGTTTTCATAATTGGTTAGATATGGAGGTGAGGGGAAAAGCAGAGGAAAGGATTCACTGAGGATATGAATGTAGGTGACCATGAGGATGGTATTTCTAGCAGCAAATATAAGTAAGTTGGGACAAAGTCCAGACTTAAGATGGAAAGTGATGGCAAGGGACTATTGAAACCATGGGAGATGAAGAGACTCTACTAGAGGGAGTATGTAGAGAGAAGAAAAAGGTATGTAAGACTCAGACTTGGTAGATCATATATGAAGATAATGTTATAGTGAAAGGATCAGGCTAAAATAAGAAGTCTTTCCAAATCTTACTCCAGTGTAATTTTTCCTACCTTCTCTTCTCTCACATTATTCCTTTCAAGTATACAATATTCCAACCAAACTGAACTTAGTATTTCCCAAACTGAGTATTCTATCTCCTACCTTCATGCATTTGCACACTCGGTCCTGCTTGCCTTTAATGCAGTGATAAATAGATCTCTGTTTGTCCCCAACTTAAAGAATCTTTACCTTTTATCTCAGATGTTCCATTGCAGATTATTTTTTTCTTCTGATTTTCCCAGTCATTAGTTTTTGCTCTCTTTTCAGATTGCCTGGCATTTTTCTATGTGTAAATTGTACACTCCTACTTCCTCTAACTGATGACTATAAGTTAATTGAGAGCAATTTTTTTGTTGCTTTTATACTGTTGGTTTATAGCTCAGTAATATATACTTATCTAATTTTTTCTTACTTTTTAGTGCACTACTTGAGGGACTTCTGTGTAAATTCCCTACACTCATGTGGATCTCAAAGTTATCTAGATGATACAATAACTGAGAGTTGTATACAGTAGTTAAGTAACTTCCCCCCAGGCACTAAGTCAAGATGAGTTAGAAGCAAACTCTGAACACCAGTCTCAGGCTATACTTTCTTTCAGCATTACTTACTTGTTTTCATCATGAGTGGTGGTAGTCATCCTTCCATTCTGAAGAGGACAAATGATATTATGAGGGTGATGTCTTTACTTGTGTGTGAATTGAATTTAAGTGAGACAGAACTGCCCAAAGTTATGAGCCTCACTCTGGCAAGTAAATTGCAGATATTTAATAAGGGCTATAATCACTGAATCACAGAATCTCAGTCTGAAAGAGACCTAAAGGGGCCCTTAGGCTAAGTCAAATTTGAAGAAAAACATCTAACATACATCAGTAGGTAGCATACCATACTATGGAGTTGACAAAATCTGAGTTTATATCTTGTCTCAGGCACTTAAAACTATATTGTTTAAGGAATTGATATCAAATGATGAGTCATCACATGCTCTATTTCTTGATCTGCCCATATTGACACTAGGATTAAGCATTTGATATTTCAATTTTTAACTTGGAGACTTCAATTAGACAGTCTATTGTGAAACTTGCCCTGTTAGATAATTTCTTGGCATGGGTGGGTACTGAAAATAGGCAGAAAATCAATATTCATTCACAGTCAATGATGACAATTCAAGATCTTTATTGACATTATTTACATTCACAAAATTAGCATATCATTATTGGTAGAATTGAAATAGCTCTGAAAAATCCTGATGCCCATCCTGTCTTGAAAGAAAATCTCTTCTTCATGTCATCTATCTTAGGTAATATTTCTTGTATCTCAAGTCATTTTTTGTTCTAATGTATCACTGCATGAACATCTTATCTATGAAAAATATGTGTGAGGAATAAAATATAAACTGTTTAAGATAATGATGTTTTATAGAGAACTAATGATACTATTTTAATATTGAACATATGAATATTTCTTGTGTGGGAAGTAACATTTGATTGAATTATAAATCTTGAATCAGTCATCTAGTATAACCAAATCATTTTACAATTGTGAAAACTGAGGCTCAGGCAGGTTAAGTAACTTGCCTGAAGCCTCATGCTTGATAAGACATTGGAGAACTGGAGATGGCTGATTTTTCACAGAGGGCAGCAAGAGTTCTATAAACTGTAGATAATCAAAGAGACTGTAAGGGTCATGGAAATAAAGAGAAATGCCAAAGTATTGTTTTGACTAGCTTGTTGGATTAAGGCTCAGGGGAATATATCTCTTCTCCAGTAATTCTGTGCTTAGGAGCCTTAGGTAACAATAACAGCTCACCTTTATAGGGGAAAAGGACAAGGACTTGACTTCAAGGGGAAAAAAAATCCCTAAAATTCCTTAAAAAAAGAAATGACCAAAAAAAAATGGAGTAATTGAATAATCTGCCATACTGTTCTTCACTTGACCCTGCTAATTTCCTCATTCTGAAGATAAGCTCAGCTATTAGTTTTCTCTTTTAATCCATACTCCTCTCCAGTCTTTCCAAATGCAGGAATTTTGGAATCTTTTCCTGAAGTGGTTTGTTGACCCATTTAAAGAGTATCACCTGCTGATCTTACTCCCCTCTTTTCCTCCCTAAATATTTCTTTCTTCTAGTGTTCCTTTGTCAGATTTGTTTTGCCTATGGCTTCTCCTTTGCCATTCATTAACATCAATATATTTTAGTTTTTCTTTGTTTAAACTCTTTTCTTTGACCCTCTCCTTCCACATCCAAATTTTACAAACACCAAAGTTACTATTGTAGTGTTTTGCTCTCTCCAACTAAAGTTGTTTCAAAATTCAATTAATTCAAGTTTTTTGATTATCTGGCTTTTTGAAAAATATCATGTGGTTGTTAGGAGTAAGTATAAAGATTGAGTGACAATGTAATGTAATGAAAATAATCAGCCCTAATGTCACAAAATTATATTAGCCCAGTGGATAGAGCACCAGGAATGGAATCAAAAAGATTCACCTTCATGAATTCATATCTGCACTGAGACACTTATTAGCTATGTGACCCTGTGCAAGTGGAAGAATTTGGAACTGAAAACAAAATGAAACATAATCTTTAAAATGTTTCTCCATCATCAAAAAACATACATATATATATGTGTGTGTGTGTGTGTGTGTGAGAGAGAGAGACAGACAGAGACAGAGAGAAAGAGAGAGATTACATGCTGTGAGTGATAAATTTCTAGATTTGGTATCCTGTATGTAAAGTCTGTCTCTTACAATATCTAGTTACATACATCCAAATCACCTGAGATTAAGTTTCCTCATCTGTAAAATGAAAATAATGACATTTGCTTATCAATTCTTTGAAGGAAAACACTAAAACTCAACAGCACCATAGAAATGGGAATTAATTTATTCACCTTAGGTTCTTCTTCCCTGAAAAGACAAATATGACTCAAAGCAAAAAGCAGACTAAAGGAAGCAAGGATTTCTCTCCTCTCCATTCCACAGGAGCCTGGAGCTATGAAACTCTACATTCTAGCTTTTCTGATGGCTTTTCTGATTGCCCTAGCTGTAAGTACTTGGGAAAATGGAAAAGGGACTGGTGTTGGGAGTGATTGATCACTCTTGCTAATAATGGTTCTTTAGCATCTGTAGAATTGGATTTATATTTGTGTTACCTTGTCACTGGATTAGTACATTTTAATTTTTTTTACTATTTCTTTTGATCTCTGAAGAATCTAGAACATTTCTTTGTGCATATAGACTCAGCAAGTAACTCTTAATTTTATTCTCACAATTTTTTCCTGCTCTTAAAAAGGCAATTTCTACATTTCCCCAAACAAAAGTGAAGATAATAAATGTTTATCTAGATATTGTGGACAAAATTTCTAATCTTTTCTCAGTGTATGGGGTAATTCATTACATAATTTAGAGAGTTAGCTCAAGTCACTTTTTGGCTTTGTTTGATTTTTTTTCAAACATATGTCATATAACTGAATCTGTAAATGTTTTTCTTTTCCAAAGAGAGCTGACAGTTCATCTGAGGAGGTAAGATATTTTCAAATAAATGCAAAGTTGTTTAATATTCAATAATACGTATCTTTAAAATATTTTTTCTTTATTTGAACAGAGATATGATTGGTCTCCTTACAAGGTAAATTATAATTTATTGTATGTAACATGTAATTTATTGGATTGAACCTATTATAATTTATTAGTAAATTCCTTTCTCTTTCTCTTTAATCTTACCCCCAAAATGTATTGTTACTCATTATGCCTGAGCAAATAATGATTTAAATGAAACTGAAATAGATATTTCTTCCAATCATTAAGAGTGAGAGTACAGAGGTTTACAAGCATTGAGGACACAATTTCTCCATAAGTTAATCTTGCCCAAAAGAAGATCCAACAAACATTGGCTGATTTGATTTGGTTTGGTTTAGATTTAGAGAGTGAGCAGTTCACTTAACTTCTCAAATGTCAATTCTCTGATCTAGATACTCTGCTGTTTACTGGCTTCTGGCCCCCAAACTGATTTCTGGACAAATTTGGTGGCTGAACAGAATTGTTCTTGTATACGGGTTTGATGATGCCCATGTCCATAAGCCAGATTGTATTTTTGTCACATCTTTTATGAAATGAATCACTTTTTCCTTTCATTGACTCCTGAGGGATCTGAGTAAAATGTATTTTCTCAAAGCATTCATAGCTATTAGATTGCTACTAAATACCAAGGATGATTAGTTCAAGGTTGAAGAGTTTTGTCCACAAAACTGGATGACATATATTGAAAACCACTCTTTCATTAATATTTTTTTCTTTCATTAATACTTAATGTCACTTAGATGGATTTTTTGTGTCAATGTCCTTCAAGCATGAGAATAAATGTATTAGATGCGTTGACAGTGATCTTAAAAATGATTTCAGTCTTAAGTAATGTCTTCTTTGTCTTCTTCTTCCCCAGTCATTCAGATTTGAATCTACTGCTTATTACCTTCCTAGTCTATGTTTCAGTGATGTTGGACCAGATATATAAGGTCCCAACTCACTCAGTCTAGAAATCTCTTGTTGTAGATTCATGCATAAACTTGCTTCTTTATTCTGTCCTTACAAGGCCAGAGAGTTTCATTCTCAGTATCAGAAACCTCAAGGGGGAAAGATCCTTACTGGCCATTTCATCTAAACCCTTCATTTTATAGCTAAGGAAACTGAGACCGATCAAAATTAAATTAAATTAAACCCAAATTCACCCAGAAAGTGAATATTAGAGGTAGGATTCAAAGCCAGGTCCTTTAATTCTAGAGGTATTTAAATCTTTCTACTATATCATGCATAATATTAGAGAAGCCAGTACAATTATAACTACTGTCTTTGATTATCTTTTCCCTGTGGAATAAGGTAAAATATATGGTCTTTTTTTCATCTTTCACCCAATTCAGTCAGGGAAAATATATAGTTAGATTTTTCTTTTTTTTCATCTGTGAGAAAATATGGAGAAGGGAACTGTTCAAGTTATTTTTTAAAATCAGGAAACATTATGAAAAGAGTAAGTTATTTAGAAATGAGATTTCTTTAGTTTAGTAAATAAATCATGTTTGATAAACCAGTGAGTGCTCTCAATTAGTTGATTGAGAAATTTCCTGAAATTGTATTAATGAATACAAATATATATATATATATATACACATATATATATATATCAGATCTACTCTAGAGTTCAGATAGTTCAGTCTGGAGATGCAAATAACCCTATTGTGTATGAGCAATTGTACTAAGCCTTTGACATTTGTGTTGTTATTGTTGTTCAGTCATTTCAGTTATATCCAACTCTTTATGACCTCATTTTGGCCACAATACTACAGTGGCCTGCCACTTCTTTCTCCAGCTCATTTTACAGATGAGTAAACTGAGGCAAACAGAATAAAGCGACTTGCCCAAGGTCACACAGGTATTGTCTGAGGCCAAATTTGAACTGAGAAAAAGAAATCTTCCTGACTCCCGGCCCAGGTCCAGCACTCTGATCACTAAGCCACCTACCTAAGTTGTTATACTATATATGTCTATTATTTCGATGTTATCATGGATACTAAGAACTTTTATAATATTATAATTGAACCAGAATGCCCCAACTTCATGTCTGTTATTTTATCTTTCTTTTAAAAGTATGGTCATAAACACCATAATCTAGATGGTTTTAATACATATGATTTTGATGACTAAGCTCCAATTTCCAGTACTTCAAACACACTACAAGGAGGATCTCAATAATCACAGGTAAAAATAAGTTGTACTTAAACCAAAAGCACAATGGGTAATGTGGTAGAAAGGATGCTGGATTTTACAGTTAAAACTTCTGAATTAACTTCAAATGTGCCCCTTAATAGCTGAAAGATGAGGACCGCCAAAATCTGAACCTCTCCTTTCTTGCAGAATATTTTTGAGTCCATTCTCCCCTGCACTACCAAAGAGATATTCCTAAAGCTTACATGTGACCATGTTGCTTGTTAAATCTCCTTCTGCTTCCCCAAATTCTAGTGGTTCTTTATTATATCCAGAATCAAATATAAATTCCTCTATTTGGTTTTGAAAATCCTTCAAAATAAGCTACTTCCTAATTTTCCAGTTTTTTTACACTTTAGTCCACTCTACATATATTTTGATCCAGTCACACTGGCCTTCCTGCTGTTTCTCATTCTCAGCACCATCTGTCCCCCTTTTCATTCACCTCTGATTCTTAGGATAGGCTCTGACACAGCCTTTAAAAATACTTCATACTTTACTTGATTTTCTTTTTGTCCCATAGGAGCCTCAGAGATTGGATCCTAGCCAGAGTAAGAGTCAAAGCAGAGCGGCCTACCAGTTCCATGTTATATCTCCTCCATAGTGGTCTTTTTTTTTTTAAAAATCCAACTGAGGGGCAGCTAGGTGGCGCAGTGGATAGAGCACCAGCCCTGAAGTCAGGAGGACCTGAGTTCAAATCTGGTCTCAGACACGTAACAGCTGTGTGACCCTGGGCAAGTCACTTCACCCCAATTGCCTCAGCAAAAAAAAAAAAAAAAAAAAAATCCAACTGAAGATAATTTGAACTTCTATAGTGAAAAAAGTAATTCACTTTTCATTCATGAGAAAAGAGCTATATCTCAGCTTTTTGGTGTTCAGATATGGGAGGGAGATCTAGCATGGTACACTTGTCCAATCTATTCAAATCTGAGATTCTATAGATAACTTGTTTTTTATTTGGCTCAGAGGCTATTTTGGTGGAAAGAATCCTAGTGAGAGAGCCATACAACCCAGATTCTAGCCATCAGCTTAACTCCTGCCTGGGCAGTGCATTGATCAATTTGTCTATCCATGTTTTGCAAAATGAAGCTGGAGGCACTTGGTCACTGAGATTCTCAAGGTTTTCTATACTATCATAGAAATGAAAACTAATCATCTCCTATAAAAGGAAATGCCAGTGCTCACATCCCCAGATGCAGCATCCCAGTGCCTGTATTAGACTCAGTGCATGGAAAACCAAACAACTTCAGGAACACACAAAAAGAGCCACTTAGAGATATCAGTCATACTGACACAATAAGAAATAATTCCTTCCTATCAACCAAACTTTCTGTAATATCCTCTTACCTCTGTGGACCTGTGATCTCATTGATATGTATGTTACCCTCAAAGGTACAGATAGCAGTCTATCCCTATACCTTTATCCTGTGTAGTGCTTGATTCCTAGAGGATCTACCCAAAATTTTGGAGGCCTTTCCTTTAGACCCATTTCATTTAGACCTCATTCCTGGGTACATGCCCAGATCACTTATTTTTGTTTGACCAGACATTTTGTTCAAGATTTATCAGTAGACTAATGGCTGCCACAGACTCTTAAATTACCTGTGGAGAAACAGCAAGAAAAACTAAAGAATGTGAGAAAAGTGGTTTGTGGGAATAGGAAGATCAATTTGGTTTGTTCATGATTTTTTTTTTCACATAATTGGTCAACACTAGCTTCCCAGGTACACTTGGGAGTCAAAATCTTAGCTGGTTGGATGGGAACACTATTAATAAGACAAGGATTATTCTAGTGCTCATCAACTTTCCCAAGGAGTAATAGACAAATGAGTATCAAATCAGTGGAAAATGGACAAAGCAAAATCCCACAGTCAAGAACTTTGGAGTCTTCTTAACATATGATCACTTACAGTGCTATGAACTATTCTACTACTTTATCCTGAACTAGATGCTGAGGATATAATGACTTAAAGATGGTTTGAGGACCAGATAGAATAGATGAGTCTGTCAAATATAGTCTAATCCAATTTAATCATTAGGTGAGAATCTATTTTTGAATATACAAAGATCATTTCTAACTAGCTCAAACTATTAATAGCATAGATAACAGGAAAAGATTACCCCAAAAATAATTTGGTAGAGTAAAACCTAAGGTAATATTTATGTTTCTTTTTAGGTTTGTCTGGAAGACTAACTCTATCTACGTGATAAATCTACAAATCTACAAATTTATGAATCTCTTTATCTATCTAAAATCCTCTATTGCTAATCCCCTAAAAGATTAATACTTTCCTTTACATTCTTCATATAATAAATTCAGCTTAAAGCATAGCAAATTTCTGTTGTCCTTATTTCCATTCTTCAGTTCTGATTGATCATGTAGATGAAAATAACATAAATAGAAAATGGTCTAAGAAGCAGAGACGGTCTTTTAGAACTGAGCTTTCAAGTTGAAATGATACATCACACACAAAAATCTTGTATATCCAGATACACATTTGTATACACAGTAGAAAAAGAGTCTTGTTACCATGGACAAGACAGTTAATCTATCAGTAATCCAAATAACTATTTGTAATTGAAAGTGATAGAAAAAGGTGATCTCCATAGGCAAATACAGAGATGAAATCACAAATCTACAAAAATTTAATAAGTGTATATGCTGGGGCTAGTGATAGAATATAAGCCCTTTAAAGAGATTATTTGGTTTATATTGTTTACTTTTTTCCTTTTCTTTATATACCCAGAGGTGAGCATAGACCTAGAATATTGTAGGTGCTTAACAAATGCTAAATCATTGATCAACTATCCCCAAAGCCTAAAAAGCCAGGCCCATTGTAGTTACTTAATAAAAAGTCTGGTTTATTGAGTTGAAGCTTCATTACACTGGAACATTACCCATTCAAGATGCTGTTTGAAAAAAATAAACATTCCATTTCTTGTGGATTTCCATAATAACAAATCTGCCAATCATTTCAAATGGTAATAACATTAATTGGCGGTCACTTTCTGGAACACAATCTGAATTATATATCTGAAGAATGTGTAATAACTGACTAGATATGGCCCAGTCTCAGGGAACATCTGCAAGAAGCAAGCAGCTCTCTCTGTCAACTGATTCTCTGGGCACATGAATCATTGTGATCCAGAAAGAATTGGCATTTGCACACAATGTGGCATTTTATCAGAAGGCAAAAAGCCTCAATATCACCTTTGTACAAAATGCCTTGAAATTTTTATATCTTCCAGCTTCTTCAAATAAAACACTTACTGCTCATATAAGATTTGAAATAAGATTATTTGAAAGAAAAATGTTCTTAAAGCAATCTTTGTAATTCTTGGTTCTTACTGTTCCCAAATAACCCAATCATTGGCCATGTTCTTACCACAAGCTCAAAATGTGGCAGAAACTGAAGGAAGCAGACCATACATAGAGGCCTTAGTATTAACTTATAGTCCCTATATGTTTCAAATTCAATTTACTTGTTTGCATCAATTTTTCATTTCTGCCATCTTATTTCCCCTGGAAGTATTTATATCTCTATCTCTGACCTCTTTCTGCTGCCAAACTCCTCATCTGTTTTTACTCTCTCTAATTCATTACCACTCACACATGTTTAAATCTCTGGAAATGTGGATTCTGAACCGAATCTCCTTTTCCCAGGTTCTTCTTTCTCCTCCCTTTACTGTAGAGACAGTGGGAGTCAAAATCTTAGCGGGTTGGATGAGAACACTATTAATAAGACAAGGATTATTCTAGTGCTCATCAACTTTCCCAAGGAGTAATAGACAAATAAGTATCAATCAGTGGAAAATGGACAAAGCAAAATCATATAGTCAAGAACTTTGGAGTCTTCTTAACATATGATCACCTACAGTGCTATGAACTATTCTACTACTTTATCCTGGACTAGAAGCTGAGGTCATAATGACTTAAGGATGGTTTGGGGACCAGGTAGAATAGATGAGCCCAGAGGGAACCAGCTGATGATGTCTGGCTCAGCTCTCCTATCCCCTTGGAGTGTCTCACCCTTCCTGAGAAATCAGGGGTGGGAGGGTGGAGGAGGAGAGAAGGCCCATGACAACCTTGGTTCTACTTGAAATGGAGATACTTGCAGTATAAGAGGCATTTACATATTAATAGCAAGGTGCTTATAGTTAGCACATGCTAGGGCCATGAAAGAGGATTGTTACAATCCGGGGTGAGGGGTTCCACTGATGATTACTCTTGTGGAGCAAAATATATATGCCTATAATGAAAGATGAAAGATTTTCAATAGCTTGTCTTGGGACAATTGATCCATTGGGAAATAACTTTCTCTGAATATGACGTGTTCACAGACAACCTTTTATCTCAGAAGAATGGAGAACAATCAAGTTAGAGAAACATTGATTCCTATACTGCAGAAATTATTCCCCCCAAATAAGAAAGAATGCAACCCACCAAATTCCTCTGATGAGATAAATATAGTCCTAATAACTAAAGGATAAGTTGGGGGAAAGATAGGGAGGTCAAAGTGAGAAAGGAGAGGGGGAAAGGACAGAAGCATGAAGAAGGAAGAAGAAGAAAAAAGGAAGAAGAAGAAGAATCTCTTACAAATTTTATGAGGCTCAGATAGGATAAGCTGTATATAAACGACTTTGCCAAATTTATATGCTTGCTTAAATATCAGTGATATTTAGTATGCCCTTAAGTTTTCCCATTCAATACAAAAAGTAACCAACTTATCTCAGTTCTGTGAAAGGCAAGCAATAATTTAAATTTATAACATATGGTATATATTATATATGCATATATAATATATATGAAATAAAAATATTAAAATAATTTAAATTTATAATTTGATTATATATCCTCTGAGGAGCATGATTTCTGCCTAATGCTCTTTCACTCTGTTCTCATTGAGGTATACTATATTCCCCCTGCCATGTATGAGTAGAGTCTCTAAAATACACATAGAGTTTAGCAACACTGAACATTAATTATTAATCAGATGCCTGGAAGTTCACAGGAGGACTCATGATAAAAAAATGTAACTAGTAAAGAAAAAAGAAAAATAAAAGCACAACTTGGTCCTAAGGAACATGTGGAGTTCTCTATGAAGAAGATACTAAAAAGACAAATCCAAAATATGCATGATTTATTGGTAATAATTTTGAGATCCACACACACACACACACACACATATATATATATGTATACACACACACACATATATATATATATATATACATATATATATGTACACATATGCTATTCGCTATATTTATCTAAGGTCATTCTAAGGCATCTATGCTGTGATGGGGATAAACAAGGCACTAAGCTATGCCCTGGAATCAAGATTTTGGTTTGACAGAAGGCTGATTCACAAGGCACCAGGCCAACCTAGAGAGGAGCTGAGATATCTTGTCCCATGGGGAAAAATACCAACAAAATAAGGATCACAGGGATTAGAACTCTAAAACAAAAGTCTCCATCTTCCTTCCCTTTCAAATATATCCCTAGTCATTCTATTATTCACTAAGACTAAAAAATATCATTCTCTCCTTCACGAGTCACATGGATAGTTCTTTCTGTAGTACATGGCCAGCATACTTCTAAGTTTGGCATTATTATTAATGTAATCTAAACTCTTCTTTGATGATGAAGAACCTTCAAGTATCATCCTTAATCATGGCCTAAAATTCTATGGAGGAAGTCAGGAAGCATAGGAAATTCTTGAGAATGAAGTTTTGGAAACTCAAATCCAAATAGGACCAATGAAAAAAAAGAGAGAGAATTGTATAAAGAGATTAAATTGGAAGCACTAGAAAATCATTAACAAATAAATGTAAGAGACATAAATAAGAGTAGGGGAGAGACTATGATAAGAAAGTATGACAGAATCATGTGACAAATTAAGCTCAAGCTGAAATATTAAAAGTAAACTATCTGTTAGTGGCAAGGTAAATTAAAAAAAAAAAACTATGATCCAAGGCTTGAAGAGCACTTTTATTTTGCTTTTGTTTTCTCTCTCAAGAAGGAAGACTTTTGAATTAGAAATGATTCAACAAGACATCAAAAAATGAAATGTGAAATTAGAACAATGTAGGATGGTTTACCTTTCAGACCTGTGGAGGGGGAAGGAATTTGTGACCAAAGAAGAACTAGAGATCATGATTAATCACAAAATAGATAAGTTTGACTATATCAAGTTAAAAAGTTTTTGTACAAACAAAATGAATGTAGAAAAGATTAGAAGGGTAGCAGTAAACTGGGAAAATATTTTTACATTCAAAGGTTCTGATAAAGGCCTCATTTCTAAAATATATAGAGAATTGCCTCAAATATATAAGAATTCAAGCCATTCTCCAATTGATAAATGGTCAAAAGATATGAACAGATAATTTTCAGATGAAGAAATTGAAACTATTTCTAGTCACATGAAAAGGTGCTCCAAATCACTATTCATCAGAGAAATGCAAATTAAGACAACTCTAAGATACCATTACACACCTGTCAGATTGACTAAAATGACAGGAAATGATGATGAATGTTGGAGGGGATGTGGGAAAGCTGGTACACTAATACATTGTTGGTGGAAATGTGAACGGATCCAACCATTCTGGAGAACAATCTGGAACTATGCTCAAAAAGTTATCAAACTGTGCATACCCTTTGACCCAGCAGTGTTTCTACTGGGCCTATATCCCAAAGAGATTTTAAAGGAGGGAAAGGGACCCACATGTGCAAGAATGTTTGTGGCAGCCCTTTTTGTGGTGGCAAGAAACTGGAAACTGAATGGATGCCCATCAATTGGAGAGTGGCTGAATAAATTATGGTATATGAATGTTATGGAATATTATTGTTCTGTAAGAAACAACCAGCAGGATGATTTCAAAGAGGCCTAGAGAGACTTGCATGAACTGATGCTGAAATCAGCAGAACCAGGAGAACATTATACACAGAAACGAGACTATACAATGATCAATTCTGATGGACGCGGTTCTCTTCAACAATGATGTGATTCAAACCAGTTCCTATTGTTCAGCAATGAATATAGTCATATACATCCAGAGAGAGGCCTGAGGGAACTGAGTGTGGGCCACAACACAGCATTTTAACGCTTTCTGTGAATATTTACATGCATTTTGTTTTCCTTCTTAGGTTGTTTTTTTTTTCCTTCTCTCTTTCTAGATCTGATGTTTCTTGTGCAGTAAGATAACTGTATAGATATGTATACATATATTGGATTTGCCATATAATTTATCATATTTAGCATGTATTGGATTACCTGTCATCTAGGGGTGGGGATGGGGGGAAGGAGGGGAAAAGCTTGGAAGAAAAAAAAAGCTTTTGCAAAGGTCAATGTAGAAAAATCACTCATATGTTTGTAAATAAAAAGCTTTTAATAAAAAAATGAAATGTGAGGTGATAGTCATTGAGTATAAGTAATCAGGCTGGGCAAACTATATTTTTAGTATAAAATAACTGGTGTGTATCACTGCTGAGTGCCTCTCAAGGAAAGATCTGTGAAAGTTCATGGAGCATAGGAAAAGTATAATAGGATTGCAGGACAGATGTTCTGAATTTCCAAAAAATGGAAGAGGATCAAGTCTTCAAACTATGTTTTGATCCCTGTCAAAGCTCTAGAAAATGTTAAAAATAATGACTTATTGACATTTAGAAAGGAATTATTAAATCTTTCCAGCTCCAAGCCCCAACCCAATCCCTCCTTCAAATATTTTTATTGATTGAGATTGCTAATAAATAAATAATGATAAATAAAAATACTATCATTTTTATTTATTGAGAAAGCCAGAATTCACAAATGTCAACAATCTAGAAAATTGTGCTCAATTCAATTTTGATGAAATTGAAAATAGATAAAATATGGTTAACCTGATTTTAAAAAAACAACTCTATAAATATAAATTATGTGACTACATAGAAGCTTTTTTAAAATGACAATGACAATGGTGGTTTTAATGGACTGCCAGCTTAATATCAGCCAATAATAAAATTTTTTAAAAAATCAATGTGAATTTTGATTTCACTAAAAACTTAGCTTCTGGACTAAGGAATAACAGGTACCCTACCATTGTTTGACTATCCAAAATATTTTAAATCAGTATCTGGTATAATATTTTATAAAAAATAGTAGGAACATAGAGTATCCAGAGAATGCAACTACTGAGTAATGTTCAGCTTATTCTAGTAACAATTTGCTTAAAGTAACTGAGAAAATTGAGTCTAGAAAAGACAATACTAAGGGGAAATGTGATGACAGTCTTTAAGGAAGTGGGGGACTTTTTACATGCAAGATATGTTGGGATGATTGATTTAGAGCTAAAAGATAATCTGGAGATCATATTTTCTAAGTCCTTCACTGTTCAAATTAGTAAACTGTAGCTCAAGGGCTACATGCCCCATGCTATGGCTGAATCCCATAAATTTCAGTATGATGTTTCATCATTGTCATTTTCTTTAATGAAATTAGGGGTTGTTTAGTAATTTGTTATTTGACCCCTTTGTTCTTTAGAATTATTTGGAATCGGGGGGCGGAGCCAAGATGGCGAACTGCGGACAGCTTTCTCTGTGAACTCCCGGGACATTCCCTCAAACCCAGACAAAGTAAGCCTTCCAACTGGTTTCTAAGTGAGAGCACCTCCAAGCATTCGGACTACAACGCACTTCTATCAAAGATCTACCGTCAAAGAACTCCGGAGAAGGTTAGCCTCAGGGGAAATCGGCCGCTGGTCGCAATCAGACTCCAGCCAGGGCGGAAGTCAGGGCTGCGATAGAGGGGTGGATTTTGGGCACCCAGGAAGCCCCTGGGAGATGCCTGGGCCACTTTGCTCTGCTTGCGGGCAGGTGCTTTGGCAGATCTGCCTTTGGAAAAGGGTGGATCGAGACCAGATGAAAATGTGGTCCTAGTGCGAATCTAGCCCGACCAGCCTCAGACCGGAAGTCAACTCGGCAAACTGCCCCAGGGCAAATACAAATCGTTGCAGTTTTCTCTGGTTTTGACCAATATCCCAACTTTAAATCATGAGCAAGAAGCAGAAGAG
>JAJPUD010008476.1:70989-88779 GCA_023553655.1 Myrmecobius fasciatus | reverse complement strand
CAAAACCAATGCAATCAAGATTAGGAGGGAAGCAATAAATTGGGAATTCATCTTTACATTAAAGGGTTCAGATAAAGGTTTCATCTCTAAATATATATAGAGAATTGTCTCATATTTATAAAAATCCAAGCCATTCTCCAATTTATAAATGATCAAAGGATATGAACAGACAATTTTCCGAGGATGAAATTAAGACTATTTGTAGTCATATGAAAAGGTGCTCCAAATCACTATTGATCAGAGAAATGCAAATCAAGACAACCCTGAGGTACCACTACACACCTGTCAGATTGGCTAAAATGACAGGAAAAGTTAATGATGAATGTTGGAGGGGATGTGGGAGGGCTGGGACACTGATACATTGTTGATGGAGCTGTGAACGGATACAGCCATTCTGGAGAGCAATTTGGAGCTATGCTCAAAAAGTTATCAAACTGTGCATACCCTTTGACAAAGCAGCATTTGTATTGAGCTTATATCCCAAAGAAATCATAAAGGAAGGAAAGGGCCCCACATGTGCAAGAATGTTTGCGGCAGCCCTTTTTATAGTGGCTAGAAACTGGAAACTGAATGGATGCCCTTCAATTGGAGAATGGCTGAATAAATTATGGTATATGAATATTATGGAATATTATTGTTCTGTAAGAAATGACCAGCCGGACGATTTCAGAGAGGCCTGGAGAAACTTGCATGAACTGATGCTGAGTGAAATGAGCAGAACCAGCAGATCATTATACATGGCAACAACAATATTATATGATGATCAATTCTGATGGACATGGCTCTCTTCAACAATGAAATGTTTCAAACCACTTCCAATTGTTCAGTGAAGAAAGCCATATACACCCAGAGAGAGGGATGTGAAATGTGGACCACAACATAACATTCTCATACCCTTGATTGATGTTTGCTTACATTGTGTTTCCTTTATCTGATATGTCTTCTGTGTAGATACAATTTTTCTTGCACAGCAATGACAAGTTTTGGAAATATGTATACATATATTCGATTTGCCAAATATTTTAACACAATTAATACGTAGTGGATATCCTGCCATCTAGGGAAGGGGTGGAGAGTGGGGGGGAAAATATGTAACAGAAAGCTATGTAAGGGTTAATGTTGAAAAATTACCCATATGTGTGTTTTGCAAATAAAATAAAATTAAAAAAAAAAACATGCAGATCTCAACCTTACAATATGAGCGAAAAACAAAAAGAACTCTGATCAAAGACAGCATTTATGGAAAAAGAAAAGAAGAGGCCTCATCAAACTCTGAGGATCCTAAAATCAAATCAGTTCCAGATGAAACCCAAAAGTTGGTCCCCATTTCACAGGGCTTTCTTGGAAGGATTCAAAAAGGATAATAAAAGAGAGAAGAAAAATAAGGAAAGGAAATAAGATTTTTGTAAGAGTGTATGGAAAAGGAAATATAAAAATTATCTGAACAAAAATACAATAGATTTGATGAAATTGAAAAAGCATTTAACTTCTTACAAAATATATATGAAAAAGAAACCATTTCATTGAAAAACAGCATTTTGTGAAATGGCAAAAAAAATACAATGAACAAAATACCTCATTCAAATGTTCAATGACCAAATCCAAAATGAGACAATAAAACCAAATGAAGAAAATAATTAGCTAAAAATTAGACCTGAAGAAAAGAACATGCATGACTCAATGAGTTTTCTACAATCAAACAAAACCAAAACAATGAAAAAAAAAAATAGAAGGCAATATAAGAATTTAAATTGGGAAAAAAAACTGACCTGGAGAAAAGACTTAGGAAAAATAATCTACGAATTATTGGATTTCCTCAAAATCATGATGAAAAAAAGAACCCAGACATAATTTTTCAGGAAATCATCAAGGAAAATTGCCTAGATGTCCTAGAATGAGAGGGTAAAATAGCCATTGAAAGAATTCGGCTATCATCTCCTGAGAGAAACCACAAAGTAACATTTTTGAAGGACATGATAGCTAAATTTCAGAATTATCAAATGAAAGATAAAATATTGTAAGCAGACAGAAGAAAACATTTCAAAAATCAAAAAGCCACAATGAGGAAAGTCAGGACTTAGCAGCTTCCACTTTAAAAGATCGAAAAGCATGGAATCTGATATTCCAAAAGGCAAAGGCAATTGGATTATAGCCAAGAATCAATTATCTAACAAAATTGAGCATCACTTTTCATGGGAAAAGATGGACATTCAATGAATTTGTGATGAAAAGACCAGAACTGAATAGAAAATTTGATCTTTAAATACAAAACTCAAGAGAAGCACAGATAAAAAGGAAAGAAAAAATAACTTTTTAAAAAAGTTAAAAAGCTTAAATCCTTATATGTGAATATATGTTTAATTCTTGAGATCTGTATCACTGTTATGGGTATACTTAAAGGATGTAGATATAAACTGATTTTATTACAATGATTTAATAAAGAATCTAGAAGAGGAATGGTGATTTTACTGGAACAATATAAATGGAGTTAAAATGGAATTAAATTACATCTCACAAGGAGGCAAAAAATACCTGTTGCAATTGAGGGAAAGAGGGGGGGGGGATGAACATTGTGTGAAATTTATTCTCATCAGATTTGGCTCAAAGAGAGAATATCAGACACATTTAGGTTCACAGCGAACCTTTTCTCACCTATAGGGAAGTAGAAGGGTAAGGGTAAGGGTGAAAGGAAGGCGGGAGGCTAATATAAAGGAGAACAGAATTAGAAGGGAAATGGTTTAAGAAAGGGGAAGAGGCTGAAAAAGGGGAGTGCTGTTTGAGGGAGGGATGATCAGTGACAAAATACTGGGGAGAAGAGAATGGGGGATTGAAAATAAAAAAGAATAACTGCACCTAAACAAGATGGCAGGAAATACAGAGTTAGTAATTTCATCTGTGAAAGTGAATGGGATGAACTCTCCTATTAAATGGAAGTGGATAAAAGTCTGGATTAAAACCCACAAATCTACAATTTGTTTTTATTAGAAATTCATTTAAAGCAGAGTGATATATTTAAAGTAAAGATAAGACACTAGAGCAGAATCTATTATCCTTCAGCTGAGGTTTAAAAAAAAAAAAAAAAAGCAGGAGTACCAATCCTGATATCAGACCAAGCAAAAGCAAAAAATAGGTCTAATTAAAAGAGATAAGAAAGGAAAATACATTCTATTTAAAGATATCCTAGATAATGAAGTAATATTAATGTTAAACATATATGCAACAATTGGTATGGTATAGCATCCAAATTTCTGAAATAGAAGTTAAGATAACTGCAAGAAGAATTAGGCAGCAAAATTATACTTATGGGTGATATCAAACTTGCTTTCTCATAACTAAATAAATGAAACCACAAAATAAATAACAAACAAGTTAAGGAGGTAAATAGAATCCTAGAAAAGTTAGAAATGAAAACTCTTTGGAGAAAATTGAATGGAGACAGAAAGGAATATACTTTTTTTTTTCTTGGACGTACATGGAACCTATATGAAAATTGACCATGTGTTAGGGTATAAAAACCTCAAAATAAGATTCAGGAAAACAGACATATTAAATACATTTTTTCCAAATTATGATGCAATAAAATCTTCCTTGTAATAAAGGGCAAGGGGAAAAGAGATCAAAATTCAATTGGAAACTAAATAATCTGATCCTAAAGAATGAGTTGGAGAAGGAACACATCATCAACACAGTCATTTATTTCATCTAGGAGAATGACAATGAGACAACATACTAAAATTTGTCGGATGCAGCCAAAGTGGTTATTAGGAGAATTTTTATGTCTCTAGATGCTTACTTGCATAAAATAGAGAAACAGAAGATCAATGAATTAGACTTGCCATTAACAAAGCTAGAAAAAGAACAAATTAAAGACCTCTGATAAAATACCAAATTTGAAATTGTGAAAATACAAAGAGATTAATAAAACTGAAAATAAGGAAAGTATTGAATTAATAAATAAAACTAAGATTTGGTTTTATGAACAAAAAACAACAAAATAGATAAACCATTAGTTAAATTTATTAGAAAAAGGAAAGAAGAAAATCAAAGCGTTAGTCTCAAAAATGAAAAGGAAAACTTTCCACCAATGAAGAAGAAATCAGAGCAATAATTAGATGTTATTTTGCCAAACTATATGCTAATAAATTCAATAATCTAAATGAAATGGAGGAATATCTACAAAAACACAGATTGCTCAGGTTTACAAAAAAAGAAATAAATTATTTAAATAGCTCCATTTTAGAAAAAAAAAGAAATAGTACAAGCTTTTAATCAAATTCCTAAGAAAAAATCTCCAGGTTCATATGGATTTATATGTGAATTCTACTCAATATTTAAAGAGCAATTAATGGCAATGTTATGCAAATTTTTTTTAAAATAGAGAAAGAAGGAGTCCTTTGAAATTCCTTTTGTGACACAAAAATAATGCTGATATATAACCAAATAGGGTGAAAACAGAGAAAGACAATGATAGACCAATTTCCCTAATGAATATTGATGTAAAATTATTAAGTAAAATATTAGCAAAGAGATTACAGAAAGTCATCCCCAGAGTAATACACCATGACCAATTAAGATTTATATCAGGTGAAATTAAAACTATTTCTAGTCATATGAAAAGGTGCTCCAAATCACTATTGATCAGAGAAATGCAGATTAATGCAACTTTGAGGTACCAGTGCACACCTGTCAGATTGGCTAAAATGACAGGAAATGATAATTAAGAATTTTGGTGTGGATGTGGGAAAACTGGGATACTGATACATTGTTTGTGGAACTGTGAATGGATCCAACCATTCTGGAGAGCAATTTGGAACTATGCTCAGAAAGATATCAAACTGTGCATACCATTTGCCCTACCAGTTTTTCTATTGGGCTTATATCCCAAAGAGATCTTAAAGAAAGGAAAGGGCCCCACATGTGCAAGAATGTTTGTGGCAGCTTTTTTTGTAGTGGCTAGAAACAGGAAACTGAAAGGATATCCATCAATTGGAGAATGGTGAATAAATTATGGTATATAGATGTTATGGAATATTATTGTTCTATAAGAAACGACCAGCAGGATGATTTCAGAAAGGCCTGGAGAGACTTGCATGAACTGATGCTGAGTGAAATGAGCAGAACCATGTGATCATTATACACAGCAAGAAGACTATATGATGATCAATTCTGATGGACATGGCTCTCTTCAACAATGAAATTCTTCAAAGCAGTTCCAATTGTTTAGAGAAGAAAGCCATATACACCCAGAGTGAGGGATATGAAATGTGGACCACAACATAACATTTCCATGCTCTCTATTGATGTTTGTTTGCATTGTGTTTCCTTTCTCTGATTTTTTTTCTTGTAGCTAAGATTTTTCTTGTACAACAATAAGTGTGGAAATATGTACACATATATTCAATTTGTCAAATGTTTTAATATAATTAACATATAGTGGATTTCCTGCCACCTAGGGGAGAGGTGGGGATTAGGCGGGGGAAATTTGTAACAGAAAGCTTTGTAAGGGTCAATGTTGAAGAATTACCTATACATATGTCTTGCAAATGAAAAGCTTTAATAATAAAAAAAAAAGATTTCTATATTTATATCAGGAATGCAGGGCTGGGTCAATATTAGGAAAACTATTAGCATTAGTGACTATATCAATAATCAAACTAATTAAAATTATATGATTATCTCAATAGATGTAGCAAAAGCATTCGACACAATCCAACACCCATTCCTATTAAAAACACTGGAGAATATAGGAACAAATAGAATTTTACTTAAAATGATCAGTACTCTCTATTTAAAAGCATCAGCAAGGAACATATGGAAGGTGGAGAAAATAGAACCAATTCCAATAAGATCAAGGCTGAAACAAGGTTGCCCACTATCACCATTATTAATCAATATGGTATTAGAAACATTAGCTTTGGCAATAAGAGAAGAAAAAGAAATTAAAATAATGAGAATACATCATGAAGAAACTAAATCATGACTCTTTGCAAATGACGATTGTATACTTAGAGAACTAAAGAGAATCGACTGAAAAACTACTAGTAACAAATCACAGCTTTAGCAAAGTTGCAGAATACAAAATAAATCCACATAAATCATCAGCGTTTTTATATATTACCAATAAAGTTCAGTAGCAAGACATACAAAGAAAAATT
Source organism: Myrmecobius fasciatus (assembly GCA_023553655.1). Lineage (NCBI taxonomy): Eukaryota > Metazoa > Chordata > Mammalia > Dasyuromorphia > Myrmecobiidae > Myrmecobius > Myrmecobius fasciatus. The sequence continues at coordinate 82,624 of JAJPUD010008476.1, read as the reverse complement.
TTGTTTCAATGACTGACAATAATATAAAATATTTGGGTGTCCGTCTTTGAAGGCAAATTCAGGAAATATATGAACTCAACTACAAAGCACTTTCTGCACAAATAAAGTCAGATCTAATCAATAGGAAAAATATCAAGTACTCATGGGTAATGTAAGCTAATATAAGAAAAATGACAATGCTACCTCAATTAATCTACCTATTCTGTGCCATACTAATAAAACTCCCAAGAAATTACTTTACCAATCTAGAAAAAATAATAGCAAAGTTCATCTGAAAGAATAAAAGTTCAAGAATTTCAAGGGAATTAATGAAAAAAAAAGCAAATTAAGGTGGCCTTACAATGCTTCTCCTCTTTTTTTGCTTTTTCTCTCCCTCTCTTTCTTTTTATTGCTCCTTCTTTCCTTCTTTCCCTCTCTCTCCATCTCCCTCTCTCTCTGTCTCTCCCTTTATCTTTCTCCCTTTTTCTCCCTCTGTCTCTCTTGTTCTCGCTCTGTCTCTCTGTTTTTCTCTCTCTCTTCTCTTTCTCTGTCTCTGTTTCTTTCTCTGTCTCTTTCTCTGTTTCTATCTCTCTTTGAGAAAGAACAAAAAATATTATTGCATCCATGTATAGTCAAGCAAAAGAAATGGCTGAATTAACCACATAAACAAAAATGTGAATTATGTGCTCTCATTACATCAATGCTCCATCAGATGTTAGTTATCATGTTTAATAAAGTGACTTCTGGAGTAGTGGTTGACCATTGTGTTTTTCAGAGACCTCACGTTTTGGAAAACTGTATTGTTCTTTAATGAATTGCATTATCATATAAATTGGCACTTCCCTCTGCATCAGTACAAATTGTCCTGTCATTCCAGTGAGGTATGTAAGAAGGCGTCTACAGCTTGAAAAAGGGAAGAAAAAAATTTTCTGAAAAAAAACCAACTCCTTAAAAACTAGAATTAATCAAATTGAAAAACAGATACAAAAGTTTACTGAAGAAAATCACAAATGAAAACCTAGAACAGCGGAAATGAAAGCTAACAGCTCTGTAAGCCAGCAAGAATCATTCAAGCAAACTAAAAACAATGAAAAAAATGGATGAAAATATGAATACATCTTTGGAAAACAAAAACAAAACAAAACTGGAAGATAGATCTATAATAAACAATTTAAAAATTATTGGCCTACCATGACCAAGTAGGATTTATACCAGAAATGCAGGGCTGGTTTCAATATTAGGAAAACTATTAACATAATTGACTATATTAATAACCAAATTAACAAAAAACATACGATAATCTCAACAGATGCAGAAAAAGCATTTGATAAAATCCAACACACTTTCCTATTAAAAACACTAGAGAGTATAGGAATAAATGGGCTTTACCTTAAAATGATCAGTAGCATCTATTTAAAACCATCAGCAAGTTAATTAACAGTATCTACTTAAAAACCATCATATGTAATGGAGTCAAACTAGAACCATTCTCAATAAGATCAGGAGTGAAACAAGGCTGCCCACTGTCACCATTATTATTTAATATTGTCTTAGAAATGTTAGTTTTGGCAGTAAGAGAAGAAAAAGAGATTAAAAGAATTACAGTAGGTAATGAGGAAACCAAATTATCACTCTTTGCAGATGACATGATGTTGTACTTAGAGAAACTTAGAAACTTGATTAAAAATTACTTGAAACAATTCACAACTTTAGCAAAGTTGCAGGATACAAAACAAATCCACACAATCATCAGCATTTTTATATATTACCAATAAATTTCAGCAGCAAGAGATACAAAAAGAAATTCCATTCAAAATAAATGTTGATAGTATAAAATATTTGGGAATCTATCTGCCAAGGGAAAGTCAGGAACTATATCAACTAAACTACAAAACACTTTCCACACAAATAAAATCAGACCTAGTCAATTGGAAAACCATAAAATACTCATGGGTAGGCCGAGCAAATATAATAAAAATGACAGTACTACCCAAAATAATTTACTTATTTACTGCCATACCAATCAAACTCCCTAGAAATTATTTTACAGATCTAGAAAAAATACTAGCAAAATTCATTTGGAAGAACAAAAGGTCAAGAGTTTCAAGGGAATTAATGAAAAAAAAAGGCTGATGATGTTGGACTTGCTGTACCAGATCTAAAACTATATTATAAGGCAGCGGTCATCAAAACCATTTGGTACTGGCTAAGAAATAGAGCAGTCGATCAGTGGCATAGGATAGAATCACAGGACAAACTAGGCAATAACTATAGCAATTTAATCTTTGATAAACTCAAAGATCCCAGCTTCTGGGATAAGTACTTACAATTTGACAAAAACTGCTGGGAAAATTGGAAACTAGTGTGGAAGAAAATAGGGCTTGACCCATATCTAACACCAAATACCAAGATGAGATCTAAATGAGTCCATGATCTGGATATAAAGCGTGATATTATAAGTAAATTAGAGGAACGAAGTATAGTTTACCTCTCAGACCTATGGAGATGGAATAAATTTATGTCCAAAGAAGAACTGGAACTCTTAATTGAAAACCAGATAGATAACTTTGACTATATAAAGTTAAAAACTTTTTGTACAAACAAAACCAATGCAGTCAAGATTAGGAGGGAAGCAATAAATTGAGAAATCATCTTTACACTTAAGGGTTCTGATAAAGGTCTCATCTCTAAAATATATAGAGAATTGTCTCATATTTATAAGAATTCAAGCCATTTTCCAATCAATAAATGGTCAAAGGATATGAAAAGACAATTTTCAGAGGATGAAATTAAAACTATTTGTAGTCATATGAAAAGGTACTCCAAATCACTATTGATCAGAGAAATGCAAATCAAGACAACCCTGAGGTACCACTACACACCTGTCAGATTGGCTAAAATGACAGGAAAAGTTAATGATGAATGTTGGAGGGGATGTGGGAAGGCTGGGACACTGATACATTGATGGTGGAACTGTGAACAGATCCAGCCATTCTGGAAAGCAATTTGGAACTCTGCTCAGAAAGGTATCAAACTGTGCATACCATTTGACCTAGCAGTTTTTCTATTGGGCTTATATCACAAAGGGATCTTAAAGAAAGGAAAGGGCCCCACATTTGCAAGAATGTTTGTGGCAGCCTTTTTTGTAGTGGCTAGAAACAGGAAACTGAATGGATGTCCATTAATTGGAGAATGGCTGAATAAATTATGGTCTATGGATGTTATGGAATATTATTGTTCTATAAGAAATGACCAGCAAGATGATTTCAGAGAGGCTTGGAGAGACTTGCATGAACTGATGCTGAGTGAAATTAGCAGAATCATGATATCATTATACACAGCAAGAAGACTATATGATGATCAATTCTGATGGACATGGCTCTCTTCAACAATGAAATGTTTCAAACCAGTTCCAATTGTTTAGTGAAGAAAGCCATATATACCCAGAGCGAGGGATGTGAAATGTGGACCACAACATAACATTTCCATGCTCTCTATCAATGTTTGCTTGCATTGTGTTTCCTTTCTCTGATTTTTCTTTCTTGTAGATATGATTTTTCTTGCACAACAATGATAAGTGTGGAAATATATATACATATATTTGATTTGTCAAATATTTTAACATAATTGACATGTAGTGGATATCCTTCCACGTAGGGGAGGTGTGGGGAGTTGGGGGGAAAATTTGTAATAGAGAGCTTTGTAAGGGTTAATGTTGAAGAATTAACCATACATATGTTTTGCAAATAAAAAGATATTATTAGCCTACCTGAAAGCCATGACCAAAAAATAAACCTGGAGAGTATTCTACAAGACATCATTAAGGAAAACTGCCCCAATAATATAGAAACAGAGGGGGAAACTCATTGAAATAATCCATTGATCACCTTTCTGAAAAAGATCCGACAAATAAAACCCCAAGGAACATTGTTGAGAAATTCCAAAACTACAACCTCAAGAAAAAATACTGCAAATGACTCAGTAAAAACAATTCAAATGTAAAGGAGCAGCATTCAGGATTACCCAATATCTGACAGCTTCTACAATAAATGATTGGAAGACATGGGGTATTATATTTTGGAAGGCAAAGGACCTGATTTTACAGCCTAGAATTAACTTCTCAGCTACAGTCAAATTCATCTTTTAGGGAAGGCAATGAAGTTTCATGACATAAGAGACTTTCAATCATTTCTATTGAAAATATTAGATCTAAACAGAAAATTTAATCTACAAGCACAGGACTCAAGAAAAGCATAGAAAGGTAAAGAGGGGGAAAGTCAATATTATTTAAAAGTTAAACTATTTATAACCTTATGTGGGAAATGATATGTACAATTCTTTAGAACTGTGTATGTAATTTGGGCAGATAGAGAGGGATGCCACTTGGACTGAGGGTGTGGTTATGAATGAACTGATGTGATGATGTCAAAGAAAAAGATATTAAGGGTGGAAAAAAGGTCAGTAATTGCAAAAGAGGAAATGAAAGCTATAATGTGACAAATTAGTTCATATTAAGAAGCATAAAAGATACTAAAATTGAGGGAAATAAGGGAAGAGAATGAGCATTGTCTGAAGCTTGATCTCATCAGTTTTGGTTCTAAGGTGAATAAGTTAATAATTCAGTTGGACATGGAAATCTATCCCTGTAAAGAGCTAGAGGGAAAAAAAAAAGAAAGAAAATGGAGGGACAGGATAGAAGGGAGGGCAGAAAGATTAGTGAAATATACAGGAAAAGAGGGCAAGGAAGGGTAGAAAATAATGTATTGAGTGAGTGGATTAAAAAAAAAACACTACTAAGATAAGGGGGAAAACATGATAAGAGATAAGATAGTAGGTGTTGGGTAAAAAAAGAAATAACAGTGCAGAAAGAGAGAATATACAGGAAAGAAAATAGGATGGAGTGAAATGCAGAGGTGGTAATCAATAATTGTGAATGTGAATGGGATGAACTCTCCCATAAAATGAAGCAAATAGCAGAATGGATTAAAAAACAGAATACTATAATATGTTATTTAAAAGAAACACATTTGACATAGAGAGGGAAATTCAAAATAAAAGTAAAAGCCTAGAAAAATATTATGATTCAGTTGAAGTAAAAAAAAAAAGAAACAGGGGTAGCAATTCTGATTTCAGATAAAACAAAAGTTAAAATATGTATTATTAAAAGAGATAAGGAAGAACATCTTGATAAAGTGTACCATAACCAATGAACTAATGATGGTACTAAATGTATATGCATTAAGTTATAGATTAGCCAAATTCCTAGAGAAGATTTTAAGCCAGTTACAAAAAGAAATAGATGTGCAAATCTAGTGGGGTACCTCAATCTTCCCCTCTTAGAATCAGTCAAATATGACCACAAAATAAACAAAAAAGAAACTGGGGAGGTTAATAGACTCCTAGAAAATCTAGATTAGATAGAACTCAGAGATAATTGAATAGGCACAGAAAGGAATATGCCTTTTTCTTGGCAGTACATGCCATATTCATATAAACTGGATATGTATTAGGGAATAAAAATTTAAAAATCAAATGCAAAAAGGCAGAAATCATGAATGCTTCCTTTTTTATACCATAATGCAATAAAAATTATATTCAATAAATTGACAGGGAATGAGAGACAAAAAACCAATGGAAATTAAATAACCTAATTCTGAAAAATGAGTGGGTTAAACAAAAAATCATGGAAACAATACATAGTTTCATCCAAGAGAGTGACAATAATGAAACAAAATTCCAAAACCTATAGGAAGAAGTCAAAGCAATTCTTAGGGGAAAATTTATATCTCAAAATGGCTGCATGAATAAAATTGAAAAAGAGGAGATTAATGAATTGGGCATGTAACTAAAAAGCTAAAAATAGAACAAATTAAATTTCCCCAATTAAATATTAAATCAGAAATTGTTAAACTAAAAGGAAAGATTAATAAAATTGAAACAATAAAAATTATTGAACTAATAAATAAAATTTAGGGTTTGTTTTATGGAAAAAAAACTAGAATATAGTTAAACATTTGGTTAATTCGATTAGGAAAAAGAAAGAATAAAAACCCCAAATCACCATTATCAAAAATGAAAAGTGTGAATTTACTACTAATGACAAAGAAATTGAAGCAATAAGTAGAAGCTATTTTGCCCAACTTTTTTGCAGCAAGTCTGAAAATGTAATTGAAATGGATGAATATTTACTAAAATATAAATTGCCCATATTAACAGAAGAGGAAATAATTAACTTAAATAATTCCATTTTAGAAAATTAAATTGAACAAGCCATCAATGCATTCCCTAAGAAAAAAATCTCTGGGGCTAAATGGATTCACAAGTGTATTCTACCAATTATTTAAAGAACAATTAATTCCAATACTGTGTAAATGATTTAGAAAAGTAAGTAAAGTAGGAGTATTTCCAAATTCCTTCTATGACACAAATATAGCACTGATTTCTCAACCAAGAAGGGCCAAAATAGAGAAAGAAAATTACAGACCAATCTCCCTAATGAATATCGCTGCAAAAAAAAATTAAATGAAATATTAGCAAAGAGTTTGCAGCATGTTATCAGAAGGATATTATGCTATGACCAAGTAGGATTTATACCAAGAATTTATGCCAGCATGGCTGAAAACTGTAACCAAAATCAATCACAAATAACAAAAACCAATAGAAATCATATGATAATCTCAATAGATACAGAAAAAAATCTTTTAAGAAAATATTCCTATTGCAAACACTAGAGAACATAGGTATAAAGGCCGCTGTCCCAAAGAAGCATTATTTGTAGTGGAGAGAAGCTGGACACATTTCCAATAAGATCAGGGTTGAAACACATGTGCATTATCTAGTCATTCAACCTTATACTATGGCTTTAGCAATAAGAAAAGAAAAATGAATTAAAGGAATTAGAATAATAAATTAAGAAATAAAACTCTTACTCTTTGTAGTTGATATGTTGATAGATTTAGAGAATCCTAGAAAATCATTCAAAAATATACTGGAAACAATTCCCAGCTTTTGCAAAATTACAGGATAGAAAAATAAACACAGAAATCATCAGCATTTTTATATGTTACTGACAAAGCCCATCAGCAAGAAAGAGAAAGAGAAATACCATTTAAAATTAATATTTCCTTGCCAAGACAACCCAGGAACTATATGAGCACAATTACAAAACACTTCTCACACAAATAAAATCAGATGTGAAAAACTGGCAAAATCTAAATTCTTCATGGCTAGGCCAAGCTAATACAAAAAAAATGACAATTCTGCCTAAATTGGTCTACATATTCAGTTCTATGTAAATCAATGTATCAAAATATTATTTTATACAAGTAGACAAAAATAACAAAATTCATCTGGAAGAACAAAAAATCAAGAATATCAATGGATTTAATGAAAAAAAAATGCAAAGGATGGTGGCTTAGCAATACCATACCTAAAACTATATATTATAAAGGAGCAGTTATCAAAACCATTTGTTACCGGTTAAGAAATAGAATATAGATCAGTAGAATAGTTGAGATACACATGACACAATAATCAAGGCCTATAGCAATCTAATATTTTATATACTCCCAAACTTCAGCTTCTGGAGTAAGTATTCACTATTTGACTAAATTTTCTGGGAAAATTCAAAAATAATAATTCAGTACCTCAGCATAAACCTACATTTCATACCCCACATGAAAAATAAAGTCAGAATGGATGCATGATTTGGGAATAAAAGATGATAGAATAAACAAATTAGGAGAACTAAGATTAATTTACCTATCAGTTCTTTGGAGAAGGGAGGAATTTATGACCAAAGAAGGACTAGAGAACATTATGAAAGGAAAAATGGAAAACTTAGATTAAATTAAATTAAAAAGATTTTGCACAAACAAAACCAACAGAAATGAGATTAAAAGGGAAGTTTAAAGCTGGAAACAAATATTTACAGCCAGTTTCTTAAAAAGTCTCATTTCTAAAATACATAAAGGATTCTGTCAAATTTATAAGAATGCAAGTCATTCTCTAATTGATAAATGGTCAAAGGGCATAAACAGAAAATTTTCAGAAAGACATCATATATAGTAATAGCAATATTGTTTTAAGAATTACTTTGAATGAAAAAGGGTTTTTTTTTACTTTTATAAATAACCAAATTAACTATAAAGGACAGAAGAAGAAAGAAATTACCCACTTTCAGAAAATCAGATAAATAGTAGTATGCATAGAACAGAGACATAGAACAAATAAATATATGCCTACTTAAATCTAGTTGTAACTATATCTCTGGGAAAAAGGAGAAAAATAAATGAGGAAAAGAAATTAAAAATTGCACTAGTGAAAAAAAAACATTAATAACTGTTTGATGAACGCAGCTTTGGGATAAAGATCTCAGCCTTTGACAAAAACTGATGGAAAACCTGGAAAATAATAGGCCACAAACTAGTTGTAGACCAACATCTTATGCTGTATACCAAGATAAGGTTAAAAAAGGCAGATGTTTTAGATATAAATAAATCACACTATAAGAAACTTAGAATAGCAAGGAATAATCTACCAGTTATATCTATGGAAAAGGGAAGGATTTACAAACAAAGAGGTAAATAGCATTTTAAAATATAAACTACATCACTTTGGTTGTAATAAGTAAAAAGCTTTTGTACAAATAAAACCAATGAAACCAAGATTAGAAGAAAAACAGAAGTCTGGGAGGATATCTTATAGCAATATCTGATAAAGGCATCTTTCCTCACATATACAGAGAACTGAGTTGAATCATAGGGATTCAGGCCATTCCCTAATTGATAAATAATCAAAGAATATGAGCATGTAGTTTTCAAATGGAGAAATCAAAACTCTCTAAAGGAGATTAAGTGCCCTAAATCACTATTAATTAAATATTAACTAAAACAACTGTGAGGTATCTTTTTGTACCTATCACTGATATGACAGACAAAAAATGATCAATTTTGTAGAAGATGTGGGGACACTAGGACACTAATGCTTTGTTGGTAGAGTTATGAACTTATCAAACCTGTCTGCAGAAAAATTTGGAACTATGACCAAAGAGTAACCAAACTGTCCATATCCTTTAATTAAGCAATGCCACTACTAGGTCTGTATTTCAAAGAAGCAATAAAAAAGGAGGAAACACTTATGTGTTTCAAAATATTTATAGCAATGCTTTTTATGGGAAAAAAAATGGAAACTGAGGGGATGTCCATCATTGGATGAACAAGCTAGGGTGTACGAGTATAATGGAATATTACTGTGCAGTTGTTGATTAGGCAGATTTCAATGGCACAGGAGGACAAGAAAGACTACTATAAAGTGATGCAAAGTAAAATGAGGAGTTCTCAGAAAAGATTGCCCATTATATCAACAACATTAAGTGACCAACTATGAATGACTCAACTCTTCTCAGCAGAACAATGATCCAAGACACTTGGACTCACAAAAGAGAAAAAATGAAGTCTCACTAAGGGAAATGCTTATCCACATCCAGATAAAAACAGACAAACTCTTAACAAAGATAAAAGCATATTTTTTCACTTACTTTATCCTTTTTTTTTTTGCTTTACTTTTGGTCAATTTCTTTTTGAGAAACTGTGACATGAAAGCACATGTATAAGTTGTATCAAATTCCCTACCATTTTCAGAAGGAAGGAGGGAAAGGAGGAAGTGAGAGAAATGTGGTACTTAAAATATTGTAAAAAGGAATGTCAGAGATTTTCTTGACATTTAAAAAGGAAAAAAATACTATTTTTTTAAAAATGTGCATCTTAAGGCATTTTATTGCCTTAGAATTCTTATTCTTTTGTCTCAGATTGTGAGTTTTCTACCTCACAATATGATATTGGTTTGCAAATCTTTTGCAACCCCCACTAAGCTGGCTCTTTTAAGCAGAATGGGGATTGCTAATACACTGAAGCCATAAACACAGATGTGCAACGCCAGAACCAGATTATATAGAGTTCAGGGAGGTAGATTTTGGGAATAAGTATTATCAATGTATGCCAGAAGTCACTCACATTAGTTTATGAAAACATTCCTATTTCTGCCTTGTGTCCCAGGAAAACAAAACATCAACTGAAATTGCTTTGATTTTCACTGTCTGACTGAATGATGGTATGAATGAGTACATTATATAAGTGCAAGCACCTGAAAAATAAATACAAATAGCCCCAGGGTACTGTTTCAATGTTTATTAGACATGTCCTAATGAAACTTGTCTGTTCCATTTAGCATTTTATTAAAAAGCAGTAAATGAACCATTATTGACAGAAATAATGAGAAAACATAAATGGCTATTTGTTTGGAGAGAATTTTGATATAGTTTTCCTTCCTGTTTGCCGCCTAGAAAAATATCATTTGTAGGATAGAACATTAAGGTGGATTTCAGGTGGGTTAGAAATATTCTTATGGCATACTTTTAGAAATAAATGAATCAAACCTCTGCTTTTAGTGTAAACTCTATGGTATTTTAAGTTTTGATGAGTTAGAGGGTGTAGCAAGGGATAGTATTTAAAAGCCTTGCCATTTAAATGAGAAAATTAGCCTATATACAAAGCTGATTTCAGAACTTTGAGAGAAGAAAGCAGGAAGTCATTTGGAAAAGACAACAGAGAGGAAGAGAAAGTATCAGAAAAAGATAAAAATGATACACTGGAAGGACTGGTTTGAATTATTTTTGACCCAGTTCTTTGACTGTAGGCAAACATCAATGATTGAACCAATACAAGTATATATTTTTTGACATTCATGACAGAAAACCATGCGCTCAGGAGCCAAAAGCTAAAACTTGTTTGGCATTCAGCTATAAAACAGTAATAAACAATTGTAAGGGAAGGTAATTTTTAAATAAGGGAATAAATTAATCTCTGTGTATCTATTTCTCCCTTTCTCATAAATAATGTAAATATCCATTTATTATGTCTGTCATTCTGTTTCTTTTTCTCTGGCTTTTTCTCTCTCTGTCTCTGTATCTCTATCTCTTTGTTGTTCTCTCTCTCTCTCTCTCTCTTTCTTTATGTCTTTCTCTCTGTTTCTCTGAAAAGTCATCAAATCCCATGGATTAAATTATCATCCCTTTGCAAATGACTCCCAACATACATGTACACACATACACACAAACACACACACAAATGCAAATACATATCCAGACACATTCTCTCATAAAATTCAGTCCTTCATCAACTGTCAAGTAAATATTTCAAGTTGCAGTTCCCAGAGACACTTTTTCAGTTTGACTTTATGTATTTATTTCATTTTTTTTAATTAAACTAAATACAAAATAAGAAAAAAGTAGAAAAAAAGAAAAGGAAAATAAAACAAAGCATTATTACATTCACAACTGAACTTCAGTGAGGATTCAAAATGTATAATCATAAATTTTTATTTCAAAAAAGCATATATAATAATAGAATAAATTATATTCATGCATGTCCATCTTTTCTTTGTTTCCTTGTAAGTTACTCTTCTATTCTATGCAATTTTTAACATTATTCTTTTTTCCCCTTTTATCCCCTCATCTCTTTCAAGCAGGCTATAGTTAAGTACAAATATGGTTACACACACTACACAGCACACAAACACATATACACACATTTATATCTATATATCTATCTACCCATCTATCTATCTATCTATACACATATATATCTATATATACATG